>VOMN01032935.1:0-24948 GCA_014899125.1 Orchestia grillus | reverse complement strand
TAGCTTCAGCCAAAACCTGTCGTGGGTTACTTTGTTGTTTTATTTTATGATCGCGCGTCAGTCACACATTTGTGGAAGTTATTGTTACATGGAACGACTCGTTCTAGAACGCACTCTGACCATGCCCGTATATTCTATTATTTGCGGTATTTTAGTAAGGGATTTTAATCATTGCTGTGACCAAAGCGAACGGACCGTGTTTAGGCTGAGGTAAGTAATTGTAAGTTCAGTCAAGTACTGTTTTGTTTTCATGATCAATAATTCAGATTTTATTAATTAATCGACTTCATACTCTTATTCAGTTTACATACTGGATTTTTCTTAGTTTTTATGCTTGATAGTCTTGTACGTTTTATTTCCTTTAGAATTTTGCGATGGGTAAGTTGGTTAAACAATGATCATATTCTTGAATTTCTCCTCGCTGGTATCAGAAAAGCTAAAACTTTTGCTATATATTTTAGTTCTTTCATAATATAATTTTGTTTTATTTTCTAATTGACTTGCTGTTTCAGTTGACTGTTCGTTTTAACTATTTTCGTACTTCTGTTCTTCATGACATAATTGTGATGCTAATTAAGGAAAAAATTTCTATCAATGCATCCCCGTTTAATTTATTTATTTTCTGCTTGCTTCGTTTTTTGCTTTCACCCCTGCATCAAGACCCTGTGTGCCTGCCCATACTGCATTCATTGGGCTCTCCTTCCTTCTTTCCTGCCCATACTCCATTCATTGACCTCTCCTTCCTTCTTCGAACTTTTAATTTCCATCTCCTAGATTCCGGAATTGCTGTCTCAATTTCCAGATTATTCTGCGCCTCATATTGTTCAAGTTTCATTGTCTGTGCCCAGCCTATCGGCAAGGGCTTTGGCCCTCGCTTGTGTGCAATGTGGAAGTTCCATCTGTAATAAATTTCAGCAGAAAAGGATCCGATTTTTCTCTTCTTATTTGTTCAACAAGTCCTCTGGTAGTAGAGAGACGCGTTATATTTCTTTCGAATTCGACACCCGCAAACACCGTCTCCTGATATAAGACAAATGAAAAATTTCCGGGGACCAACCTCGGAGGTGTCTGTGTACGTGCTCCATCGCTTCTTCGGCTGTCACTGAAAGATTTCAGAGAACTTCTGCTGCAATTGTGGATGAATTTAAAAATGAAATTATAACTGAGTCTTACATCAAGGTTCTGCAAAATAAACTAGGCCGAGTTCGGTGGCAGTGCTATTTCACTCAAAGAGATCCAGTTAATTTCTGAAATAGTAGAACTTTTTTCATTATTCATTTTACATCTTTATATATTCGTATATATTCTGTCGTGTGTTCGATATAATATATCAGCATGAGCGAATGTAGCATTTTAATTAACCCCCTTTCCGAATTACCCCGAGAAGGCCGGCTGTGCATTCGCTCTGTAACCGACAGTGCCCGTGTGGATGCAACTACCACGGCACGAGATATCTCAGGATAGTTCGTTGAGGGGTTCAGGGATATTATGTCTATTAGGATTGCAAAATACATCTTTATTACCGTTTACAAAAGTAATTCCAATCGAAACCGGGTGTTCACCTACATGTAACTCTAAAGCAAGAATTAAGATTGCGTGCAGTTGACCAGCATCCACGTACACAGAGTACGTCGTTGTGTCTCTGTGCGCGTGTAACTACAGGGTCAGGCAAAATGATCTGACACATTTGTAGGTTCAATAAAATGCAAACGAAGTAAAAAAAGTAAAAAGTGTTTTTATTTTTGAAAAGTGCATATAATGCCATTTTCTTTCATTATGTTTTAAAAATTAAATCAGTCTATAACTTGGTGAGTCATTTCATGTTGAGTGGCGTTAATTTTTTGACGAATTGCATCATTAAGGTGATCAAAAGATCGAGGGCGATTAATGTAAACAAAATGGCATTATATGAACTTTTCAAAAATGAACACTTTTTTGTTTCATAACTTTATATACCTTTATTTTAACCTACAAATGTGTCAGATCATTTTGCCTGACCCTGTATGATCATTTTCTGATGTTTCGCATTCTCTTGCGAGGTATAAATGTACTTGGAATTCATTGTCATCAATCAAGAATTGCGATAATTTAAATTTTTCAATTTCCTTTTCCAATTCACGATGGTTTTTGAGCGAGTCGATATTGTTGCCAAAATATTGCAGCGTGGTTGGTGCTGTGATGGGTCATTTTAAACGTGCGTTTTGAGAGAGCTTTTTATTTATTATCTTGTATTTTTTAGCATTATCTGTCAACAAGCGTAATCTGTAAAAGATGGCCGTTTATTCGAAATACTGAGAAGTATATCCTCGGATCAAGTAAAGGAATGAAATAAAACCTAGGTTTCTGTCCCGCACACAGTCGATGCCGCGCCATGCCGTCCTAAACAAGTCATGCTTGGGCTCGCTAACTAGAGTCTAATTGAATTTTTAACGGATGAACTTTTCCCGCTTAGTTCAGCATTAGCTGTTTCGTTCGTCGGTGTCAGTTTTAGTGAAGATGAAATGATTTAGACGAGCGATTCAAGTTACTTTCGGGCGCAGGTCTAACTTTATCGACAAGTTCGCTGGTTATGCTGATCAGCATGGGGGAAGCAGTCTCAGATTCAGCAGTTTTTCAGGCCTCGGTTCCCGAACCGAAATCTCAACAATTCCTTTGCGAAGAGGCATTTTATTTTCTTATGTTAGGTCATTTTTTAATTATCCTCCAAAATTTACTGCTACCCTACGGTCGTTCGTGTAAATTTCAATGGCAAGATTCTAAACATTTTTTCTCGTGGGTAATTATTCGTGATGAAATATTTTGGCTGCACGTTGTAAGAGTAGTACAACGCTGCAGGCATAGAGCTCAATTAAGGACTTTCATTTCTTCAATATGTTCGTAACGACTCAGCCGACGCTGTTGCTCAACAACTGGGTTAGTGGAGCACCAGGCCCTTGCTTGCTGTCTAATTGCAGGTGGGAAAGCTCAAGGGGTCCATCTAGTTTTCCGTGATTGCACTTCCGGTTTATTGGGAGCTTATATGTATATGCTCTTAGTGTCGAAACCGATATTGTTAATTCTCCTGGAAATGTTACGACAATCACAGCGGTTGAGGAAATGCAAATACCGTGATGTTGTTGCATGCCATGCACGTATAGAGGACTTAAGCTCACCTCGCTTCTACCGTACTCAGGGTATTCAGAACTTTTGCATCATTAGTCCCCATTAAAATTTTTTCTATTCATCAACTCACATGGATGATGGTCTAGCAGATATCATGGAAGGATAACGTTGGCGAACTGTATTTACAACTGCCCAATGAAACAAGTTCGGCATAAATGTTTTCTATGACTTTTCATAATTTCCTTTACCGTATTCCTTTTAACGTACTGGCTGAAAACCTGACTGCATTGATAGTAATTAGTTTCTATACCTAAGACATGTACAAGAAGAAAAATGTTATGAACATTTGAACCTCCATGATTCACCAGCGTTACGTTAATGAAAGAGCTTACAAACCCATAGACTCTTTTTACATTGCGTTCACCTTGAGCAAACTCCTTTCACGTTGAGTTGCTGTCTTAATGTGAATGTTTTCGTTAGTTCAATTGAAAACTGGAGACACACCAGCTGTACTGACTTATCCCAGCAATCTGCACGGCTGCACGGCAAAGATGTGTGAGTGTTTCGTTTGAACGCGGACTCGGAATCCATTAATAGACGTTTTGGAAATGCTAGGAGAGCTAAATTTTATTCCTCTGTATCCACTGATGTGTAACAGTAATTTCAAGCTATTGTCCAGTCTTTCCAAGTTTGACGTCCCTGTGCCTGTTATTGTAACAGGTTTGCATGAGACTCTCTAAATTTCAGCAATTGACTAACGTAAGTTTGCACACATTTTTGAAAAGTTTTTTTAATATATACCTTAAGATATCAAATTCTTTTAACTTATTAACGCATAAATTTTGTACCTCGGTCAATTCTATTTTCTCTTCAGAAACCAGCTGCTAGTCAATTAATCATTTGTACCATAGATATTACTTGAACTATAATACTTTCCAGTCGCTAAAACAGATGACATTCTGTAAAGGGAACGACAAGTAGTCATGGGGAACAAAATACCGCAGTTAAAAAATAAATTGAATGCATTCCACTTTCATACTTAATTTACGAGTTACTCCAGTAAAGAAATGCAGAGGCCCTGTTGAATCAATGAAACATCCATTGCCTTACCCCATGTTACCATCGTCCATAGTCTGTAAAATTACCATCAAGTTTCCACGAACCTGGTACGCCATGAGCTTTAAGGTTTAATGCGACATTGTACAGATATTTTAAAATTACTCCACAGTCTGTCGCAATATATCTTTAACCATTTGCTTCCATTGTGCTGTAGGAAATTTATTCCTATTTTGGGTTAAATTATACTGCAGTTTGGCAAAGGTTTCGTAATAACAGGTTCGTCATGAATTATAGTTTACTACTCCTTGCTAAGCACAGGGACTTAAATGCCTGAATTTCTTCTCTGTGTCCAAAGTGATGCCTTTATATGCTGTAAATTATCAAGTCGGTTCGTATTCGTTAACTTATTTGTAGCATTAAGGCACTGTGTATAATGCCTTGAGAAATCCATGTTGCATTTCAACATTTATTTCTTCTACTTTTAGGATTCAAATTATTTCTGATTTCGAATGCCGTCGCATTTTGACAGAACAAGCTCCCGTATATACAATCCAGCGCCTTAATTTTCTGAAATGAGACACAGGAGGATATCTGAGGATATACCATAGAGAGTAACAGTATTTCGTGGGCAAAACCTCAGAATAAAACAGGAAACATTCTTTAAATGGGCTACGAGTCGAAAGTAACTTGAGCACAAAGTTGAGCTCGCTCTTCCCGCAGGGGAAAGCCAGAGTTTAAATACGTTTTGGGGTACCTCGCAGCGTTTTTCTTACAGCGTTGTTGTGTCGCAAATAAGACTGTCAAACCTGAGAGAACATTCCCCTACTGCCGTAAAAGAGCTTGTAGGGCTGTTTGGCCAGCTTCAAGTTTATGCGTAACTTTTCAATGATGCGAGATTGACGCGACTTGCCATCGCAGCCGCATGCAAATTCAGTGAACTGAGTCTCCCATTTCTCTTAAACTCAGCCATGAAGTGGTCCGCTAAGGCAATATCCATGAAATTCTTTGCGGCCGAGGAGCTTCCTTCAGCAAGCAGTTCTCTTCTGTGGGGCGTTGTCTTGCTTGAGCAGTCCTTAAGTCTCAGAGCGAGCTGCATCCCCGAGGTCTTTTAACCTGATGGAAATCATTGCACGCTCTGGCCGTCGTGCGATGCATGGACCTCTCGAGGAGCACAAAATTACCCTCGCGAAATGGACTGTTGTCAGGAGCCTTCAAGCCGGGAACTGCGTCCAAACTTTGCTCCCGTGAGATGATTTAAATCCGCTCTTGCTCCTGTATGCCTTAGTTCAGGACGACTAGAGGTGTTCACGTCACTCTCAGTGGAGATGTGCCTGTAGGGACTGCTGCTCCGTGTCTATCAGATCGTAAATTGAAGTGCCACTTGGGATTTCCTATTCGTTTAACCAGTGCATGAATTAAAATTCTTTTTAGGACTACTGCTCTAATTAAATGGGCTCCTGAATTATGCACAGTGTGTGACAGAAGCTTCATGTCGTCCAGTTCTAAATTACTACGCGCGTCACCTGGACTCCAAGGTTCACCGGCTCATTAAAGGTACTTCGGCACCGTTAGAAAGAAGAACATTTAATATCGGGGAAAATTGTCGGTATGAGAAGACCTTTTCATGTCAAGTAATATCGTGAAGAAATTATTTAGCCGCTAAAAGTTTCAAGTTTAATTCAAGGAAGCCTCTATTTTTTCGCTTCTGATTTGCGTTTCACATTTAGAATACGGACCTTGAAGACATTCATCAGCTAACAAGAATGCTGAGTGATTTACGATTGTTCATTTCATATCAGATGTGAATGAGGCGTATACACCTTATAGGTAAATAAACGTACGGAAACTTGATTTTAACAAGATAGAATTTATTCATGAGAATTGGTGAGCGTGTGACCACGCCGTTAAGTTTTATGAACATGTTCTGCTTAGGCTATATGTTTAGGCCCCGGATAATTTTTCATTTGAGAAATTCGGTGCTTCAGCGTATTTCAGCAAACTGACATGGTATTTATGTTTTTCATCTGCATCATCTCTGCGGAGACATCATTCCTCTGCGTTGATTTTGTGTGAAGTCCTAATCTTTATTGCAGTTAGGACCGTCTCATATGAATTTTGTCAGTTGTGAGACGTGCGCGACTTCAGATTGGGATCCAGTGAATTTTGGCTCGCAAAACTCATTTTCACCAGCAGTACGAGGCATTTACTTGCCTAAATAGATATTTCCGCGCACATGACATCAAGTTAAGAGTTGTTTCTAAGTATCCGGTCAAAATTTCGAAGGTATTTGATCTAGAATTCAGGCATGTCGCTAAGAAAAGGGCAAAAAATTTGTGAAAAAAGATATGTATACCTGTACCGAGATTACCGCTGTTTAGATCAGATAATAAGAGTCTCACATAAAGTTCACCATGCAGTGAGGAAATTAACTCGAGAAATTTTGAAGTTAGCTTATAATATTTCAAGCTTGAAGCGGGCTTAGATTCAACACAAGAGGAGGAGGAAGCGTCGGCCGTGAGCGTTGTTAATCCGTCTTCGCCAGCCTGCGCGTTGCCTTTGTCGGACTTATTTGCACTTCATTTGGTCGAGGTATAAAAGGGAGCTCACGTCCCTAGCGCTGGCTGTTGAGCCTCAGCGGGCGTGCTCGCATTTAATTAATTTCACTCAACTACTTGCAAAATATTCGAGAACGGGCGTAATCGCGCAGTCGGCCACGCAAGCGATGGCCTCTTCTGTATCATGGTAACAATTTTTGATGACATTCGCTGCCAAAGAACGACACAATCCTTTGCACCATGTCACGCTGTATTTCATTGGAGTATTCCCCAAGAGTCAGCCTTTCAGGGATATATTACTGAATATGACCAACTTCATCCTGAAGATAGTCATAACACCAGGTATAAAATCATTCAAGTCAGCGAGAGCAATCTCGATTCTGCTGATCAGCTGGTTTCAAGAGCTCCTGCTCGAGATTTCTGTTTTCATGAAGTTGTCAATTTGAATTCGTGGAAAGCAGAAGCGAAATTGGTGCGCCTCTCTGAGAGCCCTTTAGGGATCTGCGAACCTGTAATCTGCGTCATTTGGGGGCTGGAGCTGCGGCTGGTGCTCAGGTGTGGTGACGCCTGCGTGCTGATGCTCCTCACGAGTTGACAGCGCCTGTATCATTCGCTTAGTTGATTGTCAATGGAAAGCGAATTACAATTAGGGTCTCTAATTCTGCGTTGTACACGAGGGGTTAAAATAACGACAATGACCCAGATAATATTTTTGTTTTTGTTCTGTGCTGTATCTGAAATACAATTTAGTTCGCTGTGCGGCTAAAAGAGTTGCGTCCCATTTGCCATCGCCCCTCTGTGCGCACATCTGGAGGCAGTGCAATGCTTTGGGGCTGTTTTTACTCAGCTTGGCAGCGATATGATGCGAATTCCAAGTGTTTCAGGACTACGTGAAAGCCACTCTCGACCTTCAATAGACTTGTATTTTTCTGTTAATTAACGGTGGTTTCGGGACGATAATACTTGTACTTTCTGGATCAAAGTTGTCAAAGATTGGTGTTCCCAACGAGAAAAACCATCGATGCATATGGACTGGCCCTCACATTTTCCAGATTAGAACCCCGTTGAGAACTTATGGAATGAGCTTGAAATGAACCAATGTCCCTTGTCGTCACTTCCTTTAAATAAAAAAAGGTTACTTCATTGGTGGCCAAATTATGTGAAGCCGTAAAACATCCTGAAACTTATAAAATCACTGTAAAATAGAATGCGAGCTATAATCCGATCGAACGATGGATCCACTTATTATTAATAAATTTTTCAATCGTGCTAATTTTTTAACCAGGCAGTGTAAAGAAATTTTGGCCCTGTTTGTAATGGTTATACAAAATGCGCCAAACGAGCTTTTCAAGCACCGAATGCGCAAAGCGAGCTTTTCAAGCATCGATCGGACCTAGCCCCCTACTCGAGTTGTAACCTGGCTGCTCTGTTGTGAGACGGAAGTGGTGTGCGGTATGAGAACCATGAGCGCTAACAAAAATTGATTCTTTTAGGCACTGAGAGCTTTCCTGTCATATCCTCAGTTGATGACGGTGAGAGCTGATGGCTTACAACTTACGTTGGCGCGCATTGAGCACTCAATTTTCTTGACTTGTCTACGATTGCTAGTTTATTCCTTCATTACTGACTTCAAGCTAATAGCTGTCATGTAGAGATAGAAAACAAACAAGAGTGCGTTGGTATTTTCTCGCTTCGCTTGAACTTCCCATCATGTTTCAGGTGTATGTATTCGATACATCGGACGCTGCAGTAGTTGGAAGTAAAGGCAACTGAAGCTAGTCCAGGCCTTGGAATTGCAGGCCCTCATTTACGCGGCGCTTTTAAAAGACGCAGACCAGCTAATTGAAGTAATTTATCCTGGTCTGCCGGAGGACCCAAGTGTCTCTCATTTTCGCTTTCCAAGAGAAACGTCTCCTGTAAATTTCTGCACATCAATGAACTTAATCATGCAAAGACACTTCGGGACGGCGTCTTCCGGTTCTGCTTGGTTTATTTTCAATGTAGTATGAATTCTTCAACGAACGGAACTTTTATGTGTACGTTTTGTATATAACTTTTTCTCTTGATCAGTTGAAAAACACTAGGTTTATTTAGCGCAAACTGAACGTTGAGCTCTGACATTTAAATTTATTTCGCTTTACGTCTTTTCGCTGAACTTGATGGCGTTGAACCTCACTTCAGGCTGAGCCTTTATGACCGATACATTCTGAGCTGAATTTCTCTGAATTAAGGCTGATTGAGTTCAGTCTCTAAGAACTGAACCTATTAACGGCAATGCATCTGCGGAGAGACCAAACCAGGAGCCCGTTTGCGCTGAAACTGTTTGGGGAAACTTCTTTGAGCTGAAATTCTGAGTTGAAGCTCTTAGCGATAAGTCGAGTTCCCATTAGCTCCGTTCTGACGAGCTTCGTTTCGGAGACGCCGCTCCAGGCGAGCATCTCTCAGATAATCGTCGTCCTCCTCGTGAAATTGATTGCCTCGAAGCGGAAGTTTTTGTCTTTTCAAATCGGGCTGAAGATGTTCCGAACTTTAAGAGGACTTACTGTACGTCGCACGTTTTCAACCACGACACTGAACTCTCATTTACTCTGGTGAGTGTTGCGAGCTGTTTGCATTGAGGTTTCTATTTAATTCTTCGTTCCTACTCATAAATGCATTAATTATCAATTTTGTTCATCATTAAATAAGAAAGCGCTATTTCACAGGCACATTTTCCATTATGTTGTAACTTTGCTCCGAAGATTAATTGCTCGCTTGTGTTTCAGTTTACTTTTCTCACGGAAAAAATCTCTAAGTCCAGCTGCTGCCCCGCCATTAGGAGATTGCTGCTGCAGAGGAAGTGTGAGTTGGATGGCCGTGGGAACCCACGCTGGGCGCATTTCTCTTGTGTTGTTCGCACGTGACGCGTTTTTATACCATTCCGGCTAGGTTTATCGGCATTTCTTTTTTACTCGCACGCCTTTAAATAATGTAGAAATTTTAACCTGCTCTCTATTGGGTACAATATATAACATTCAAGCTATACCTTGTCTGTGTACTTAAATAAGTATACAATTGCAAACCTGTTCCAGTATCACTTCATACTACACGTCGAGAAAAAGATAATGAACCACATTGAATAATTCAGGTAACAGGAGTCATAAGTCCTGGTATCTGGAGCTACGGACGTCAGATGACCGACGAGTTTAATATCATACCGGAACTCTCTGAACTATTTTGTTTTGTAGCGAGCTTTTCCTCGGTGCATGATTGCTTTACCGGACAAATACAGTACATTTGTAAGGCTGTACGCGCTTGTAGAATTTAAAATCTGTGTTGCAGAGTAGTAAAGGTACTCGAACCTAGAAAATCCGCTTTACATCTAGGAGCATTTTCATTGGTGATGGGAACTCCCAGCAGTATTGGCGGGACTCGGCGCAGGTAGGATGCCAGCTAAGCTCATCTTGGCGTGGCGGCAAATTTTGTTCCTACGTGTCTATTTGTTTTCTGTCGCTAGGGAATTAGCATTCCCCAGCGACAAAACCTTGCTCCTCGCTGCAGAACTAGAAACGCTTGTTGCAGAAGGCTGTTTTATATTTATTTGTTCATATGAGTCGGCTGATTCTTCGTGTCTTTTCTTCTCTCACGGGAGAGGCCTGTGTTCTGTGTAGGCGAGCACGAGTATCTTCAATACATGATCAGTCTACATCATTTTTCGATATGGTTGTTGTTGCAATGTAATGTTAGTTGCTTGTTAATGCATTTAATATTGCGGTGAAAAAAACTGTGACAATACTAATTTGTGGGTTACAGTGGCTTAAGCTCCCCGGAGAAAAAATTAGTCGCCTATTACTAATGTGGTGTGGAAAATCTACGAGCACAAATATTGTGCGTCATTCAGTCTACAAGTGTCGGCATATCCACCTGGTCGATTTAAACCACTCTTGCATCGACTGACCTCGTACTGCAGCCACAGCACGTGGACGATCATCTCGACGTCTAACTTCTCGTTCTAGATGATATCATAAATATTCTAAATCTAAATACCTGTCATATCCGGAATGACTTTCATGCCAATTAATGACAGTTCTAGACCGATGCAACCGGCATTTTTCATCCAGAAAGATGGGTAAAGTAACATGCCTTTCTTCATTCAGGTACTGTGCCAACCGTGAAACTTGATTAGCCAGCATTACAATGTCTCCATGCTTGTTTTCAGTTGGTCGGATACTCGTACAAAAGGACCCACTTCGTGTGGTTGAAACAGGCCCGGCATATGGCAGACCCTCCCCCTCCTCCATGACAGACTCTCAAAAAACAATAGGTGACTAATTTTTTGTCCGGGAAGCTTATGTCAGTCCATCGTACAAGTTCTCATTCAATTTTCCAGATCAGTAACGATGCTTTGTGCATTTGCGAAGGAATTCGAAACTCTTCAGTTCGGACTCATTTTAACGCAAGTGATAGAACGATTTTCCTTTCCCTTTGAAGAAGAGTGACAGCTAGCATCAAACGATGCCTCTCATGTTGAGAAAGCGCCTTATATTACTATGGCAGGTTGCAGTTTAGTGATGTAAGAACCTCAATAATAATGTTCAGTCAAAAGGGCTGCTGCCTGATGTTTCCACTAGGAAGTTGCTTGAAAAGCTGCCGGTTGTCTTTGTTTTGTGAATGGTTATATATTTATTTACTGTGTTTTTTCGAAGACCGTTTCTTTTTTCAGTGTAACTGTTAAAGTAGGAAACTTTTCAGTTGCACTTTACATTCGTTTTAGCAAAACTTACGTTTACTTCCTCAAAGAAAAAACAAAAGGCTTAAGAACATTCAAGCGAAAACGTTGCGAGCGCGGTCAGTTTATATGAATTGGTGCCGTGATATTGGCAGAAGTTCGTAAATCTTGAGGAGAATAGGCAATGCTGATATCGAGTGGGTTCTTTGCAGCTCGCAGGACTTTGGCCGTTACTTAGAAGTGAAGGCAAAACTTCGAGCTGTGCTTCAATGGCCACGACGGAGCTGTGCAGGAAATCGGATTCGCCACTTCTATGGCACAGCGCCGCCTTGCCCCGCCTGCCGCTCCTGTACCTCGCCGGCTCCAGGAGATCGTTAATTGAGCGGGGCCCGTTGTCGGTGTGCTCAGCAAAACCTAGATGCTTGAAACCATTTGAAACAATTCATTACCACAAGTGTTGCATCATTTAAAGATATTACAAGCATGGATTTCTTATACCATTATTATAGACTAATGCTGATAGTTCCAAGTGAATTATGCGAGCGAGACTTGTCGCCTGAACTTTGTCTCAGCATAACATACTTCTACATCGAGTCTCGCTTGCGTCTTCAGCTCTACAAAGCTTTACAGGGATCATTTTCAACTTGAGCTGTCGGTGTGATAGTACATTTAGATAAAAACTATGTAAAATGTAATTGCAAATCTGAGCTATCTTTGAATTTGAGTTATACGAGGAATCTGCACTGCACAGGTAAGCATTAGGAATAATTATGATGTACATTTTTTTCTCTATTAAATTGATGTAAATTGGAATTCTAAATTGTTTTTACCTTCGCATTTTTGCGCGCGACGCTGCTTGGCCTCAGACTCGTAACTCGCGTCCGCTCCCAGCAGGCAGCGCGAGGGCTGATTCCCGCGGGTTGTAGAGGACCTTGCAACGCCAGAATAATAAAACTTGAACTTTTTCCATATATTCCCATCTTATATTTACCCACGCCAGGAACAATTCTGTTCTACGAAACAATTCCGTGCTACTAAAGTTTTACACATTTTTTTTCATCCAGTGTCGCTTAACACAGTTGTGCAATTAGTCTCCATTACCGATGGCATGGAATTTTTTCAGCTGAATATTTTCGAAACTTTTTCGATGTTTTAAATCTTTCATCCAATTAGGTAGAGTGCGCTCGAAATGACTAACAAATATTTTTTTGTGTGTTGATGAGAAACAAACTGACGACCCTTGTTTCACACAGTTACACCTTTGTTGTTCAAACTGTTTTTATAGGTTGCTTACAATTTTTCATAATGTACATATTTTGTATTGAAGGGACACAAACGATTCATGAAGTGTAAAGAACAACAAAAAGAGATTGACAGTATTTTCTTTAGATTGGCCGTATTTCTGTTGAGACAAACGCAGCGCATTTAAAAGTCACAATATTGAGTGTACTGAATTGGGGACCGGGAGCAGAGAAAAAGTAAGGGTTCTGCATGGGACTAGATACATAGAAAAAGAAATTATATAGTTTGAGAGTAACTTGAACTGAGAGTTCAAAATGTTCCTCATTTAGAAAAGATGTACAAACCTTTACCAAAATTGAAGCAAGCGCAAGACCTGTTCACTTCTGGTAAGGAGTGAAGCTCTTAAGGAGCAAATGCTAACAACCTTTTACAATGAGATGACCTAATGCAGTGTACGTAAGAGAAAAGCATTCTTTTATTTGACTAAACTTTGTACCATTTTAGATAGGGAATGATTTCTTCGGTGGTATTTTCTTTATGCTAAGTAAAAGCAAGTAGTTAATGAATGAGCAGAATACTAAGCTTATCCAAAGTTCATTTTACTCTGTTCGTAGACGAAATGAGCGTTTTTCATAATTTCAGATGATCTCATTGACTTTACTGCTCGATTGATTGATTGCTAACTGTTTTAGATCAATTACAATCACAGTTGCTCATTTCATTCCACTGAGGCGCATGGATAGGCAATAGGGGTACTTCGGTTTGTCTTCAAGGGCACTTTTAGGTTACCTCAGCTCTAGCTACGCCTTTGGGACTTGTCTCTTTCGTGCTTACTTTGCTTCTTTCCATTTTTATGCATTCTTCGCTCATCATTCTTAATCTTTTATTCCGCTTCCTTCTTAACTTGCTGCTTCTATGCGCAGGGCATAATGTGTGGGAACACACCTGTGCACTGAGTCAGCTTTTTCTGAAGCCTACACTGAATGTTCCTGTCTTCGGTTTCTCTGCATCACATTTCATGTGGATAGGGAGCTTTAAACTAACTAATAAGTAATCTAAGTTACTTATTATTATTTCCATTTCAGTGATTTTCATAAAATATTAATTATTAGTTCACTCAGAAAAATATCTGTTTTCGTGTGAAATGACTAGATCTTCGTCTAAGATGATCTTCGAAGCCTTGCATCTCATTTAACTTGTATGTCTATGCACTAATATGCGGGTTCATTATGGTCGTTGGGGTCCTGATGGCATCTCTACAATAGTGAGATAAATCGTAATTGCTGCAGTGAGCAACATTTCTTCACAAACGCACCAAGGTCTGAAGCTGCGTTCAAGCTTGGCGGTCTTATGTCGTGAAACGCTTGACTTCCATAGCGAGAGGACTGAACAACTTTTCATTCTGGAGGCGATGAACTTTTGTCTATTTTCTATTCTCCTGACATTAAGTGTATTGCAAGATTTTGATCGATGTATCATCGTTATTTCGATATTTCTTATTTTGCACGAATCAGATTCGCATTCAAGTCATATAGCGACCCTCTTTAATGATATCGCTTTAATTTGAGTTTTTGCCATTGAGACGTCATGTGACTGCAGAAAGTTCTCGTATTGAAGTGTCCTCAATCACAGTATCATCTAGCACGCATGTTGATAAGGATCATAAACTGTTCCCAAAATGACGGTGATCTTCACTAGCAATGCACGCATCTCTCCATTGACTGGGCTGAAATGGTAGGAAGTGAGTGTACGTTAGGGGGTGTACTGCTTAAAACGAGTGATCAAAATTTCCGCCTACAAACAAGTAACTCATTGTTAGTAAAGTTATCAGAACGATTCAAATTGTAGGGTAGCTCTGCGTGGACAACATTGCACGCCAGAGTTTAAGGTGCGTATGATTAAGTTTGGCTTGGCAGTAATGCACTAACACCTACACTGTCTTCACAATGTTAGAATTACCCCGATGTTGATCGTTAATTACTTATTTTCATACAATTAAGCATCGCAAAAAAATATTTCATTGGTTATAAAATACGCTTGAAGTATCGATTGCCAAGTGGAACTTCTTTCTTCTCACGTTATTTACACCACTTTGACATTGAGTTCCACTAGCGTACTCCGGTTGTGTCACGTATCTGGGAGTCATGTTTCAGTCGGTCATTCGTCACGTGTTTTTCATTCGGTGCGAAAGTTAGTTAGTCATAGCCAGCACATCGCTGTACCATCGGTCGCTGAGGCCGTCCATCATCTGGCGAACCCCTTCTCTTCCGCGCGTCCGCGAGGGCGACCTCCGCTGAAGAGGTAGGGAGGTGGCGCGCGTGCTGATGACTCGCGCCTGATGACACATGCGTGATGGGCTGGGGACGTTAGGCCACATTAGTGTCTCGAACATCGTACGATCTCTGTACTCGAAGAGTGGATGAGGCAGCAGGGTCTATTAGATCAGCCCAAGTTTGAAAATGAGTGCGTGATGGTCCTGTCGCCGTAACATTAAAGTTTTTTGAACCGCAGCTGTGGATGATATTAATGTATGGGTCCAAGTACGTGCCGTTATTCAGAGCTCACGAATCTCACTGCTGGAAACAGAACGCGTGAGGCGATGCTAATCTAAAGTATTGTATGTCTAATGCATGAGACCATACTCATTATAGTATTGTTAACTCTCGCTGTGATGCACTGCAATTGTAGTGTCTAGTTTAGCTTTTCTCATCGAAGGTAGAATTTCTGAACTCTGATGGATAAAGCATGCTGATAATTTACCGTCATGTCTGAACTTGAGTGAGGAGAAGTGAGACGCAGTTTAGCTGAGATGTTAAAAGTGCAATTGTGCTGACCTATGTGCGCCAGGCCACCGGTTGCTATGTACGGAATATGAGTTGATGTGTCGATACGCTGGATTGTCCTGCTTCATTTTCTGTGCAGCGAGTGACAGCGCGATGTTCTGGCACCCTGTTGAAGCAAAAAATAAGAGACGTTCACATTTATGTTTTTCTCTGCTTTCCAGCTGTTCTTAACCTTTATTGGCTTGAACACCTCTTCCGACTCGAACCGAAGTATAAAGTATTGATATTTAACATACGGGTATCAGGAAATCACATTGACCATCGGATCTGAAACGCTGCAAGCGGTTTATGTCTTTGTAGTTCTCCATTTTCTGAAAGTGGTGTTAGGAAAGGAGAAGCAGTATCGCACGATCCTTTACCATAGGCTTCAGTGAGCGCTCTACGCGCGCTATGATGCAAAACATGCAGACGTGCGCCTGATGAGTGCGGACCGTTCGGGGTTTAAAAGAACTATGATACTTTCAAACAGCCCTGTACGATAACTACCTTATTTCAGTGTCTTGAAAATGCACTGGGAAGGAGAAAAGTGTATAATTTTTTTACATCGCTTACAGACTCTAAAGCTAATAATTTTAGACCCCTTTGAACGATTTTTAAAATACTATCTTACCTAAATAGAAAATATGTTTGCCGTCTTCCGGTACGTACGTTTTCAAAATTAAATTAAAGTACCGAGCCACTTTTATTAACAGTAATTTTCATAATACTTTATTTCTTCCCTAGTCATTGCGACAGAGTTTGCACTTGCGTTGTTCAGTTAAGGCAGTCACTGTGACAAAGAAGCTTGGGACCCGTCAACAGGATAATTCGACTTCTTTGAAAAGTATTCACGGCCCAATAAGCTTTGTTTAACTTACGCCACATCCAAGCATTTTACTTTACATTTCAGTTAAATCGTACATTTCGAGCTTCCTCTCGTATATGTAGACAGGTGTCGTAAACTATTGTCTTCTAGAAGTTTCAGAACAGCAGTCTTTCTACTTTCTTTGAAATAAGACTGTGTATGTTCAACATATTCGTGGGAACACACCTTTTCTTCGAATGCTTGCTTATCAATCCTTTTTGTGTTAACATTTTTCTATTACTCATACGTTATTGCAATACCATGACTCATCATCTCGATTCAAATATGTTCATAGAAGTAATAATATTTAATAATAATAATAATAATATTAAAAATAATATTTATTGACACAGTATATGATAAAAGAGGGAATAATAAAATGTTTAGTAATGTTATCTACACAAAGATTGCGTATAAGTATTGAAACAAATAAAGTTGCAGCAAATTTTTCAAACAATTGCCGCTGCATAAAGAATCCTGCAACAGAAAGGCAAGCTGAAACAAATCCAGCGATGCTTTGAATAAAATAGAAAATTATAATTCACTTTATACACGGTGAATTTACTTCATCAATTGCAAAGAATCAAGGATAGAGAAAATAAAATATTATTTGCATAATTTCCTGAAATAGGAAATTCTTTTATCGTTTCGTATGTATTGTGACAGAGAAATCCACACGGCAGTAGCTGGGTGCGAAATATATAGCTCTTTGAGAAGTGGTTAACCTGTGAGAAGGGGGCAAGGGGTCATTTCTCAATAGGGTGCAATTTTGATAAGATGTATGGTAAAAACTACCAATTTTTATCGATTTGAAAATGTGAAGAGCAGGTAAAAATTTATTGAGTTGGGAGAGATTTTAACAGTGTTTGTAAAATAAAGGGCTTATGTGAGCTTAAAAATGTCCCTCTGTTACCATCCTAATTATTCTTTTTCGCAGCAACTGCCAGCTGAGATGAATGTAGCGCTGGTTATACAGCCCCAAATCATATCACCGTGTGAAGTGAGGATAGATGGACTAATGCACACAATAGACATCGAGACTTATTCATCCACGGGATCCCTTAGTGTGCACAGTGCGCCTGTGGCTTTAGATACTTTCTCACATATCATTAATTCAATTAGAGGCCACCGAAAACCCAAAGACTAACTCTTTACTAAAACGGCACAACATTCGAATTTCCAGCAAACCTACCAACACTTTGCAAAATTTCTTAAATAGCAGTAAATAAAAAAAGCATAATTTCTGAAAGTAACAACGTTGTTTATTAAATCAACTGTTAACACTGTGATCCGTTATGTTTTGGAAAGACATGTCGGTAAGTTTTGGAACGGATGAAAGAGCACGCTAATGATATCAGATAAAAGGAATAAATGTCTTTACTTAATATATCAAATCAACGAACCATAAAATGTAAGTTATCTCTCCAAAAATCCTACATTGCGAATCCCACTTTTAAGCTACTAGGCTTTTAGAAGTATTTTGGGGGTCAAATCTTCTGATAAATACATCAAGTCAATATTAACTAAAATTTTCAATAAGTTCAAACATTTAGCCTAAAAATGTAATGTCAACTGGATTAAAATATATTAGTATAAAGCTTATAGTAGTTACTAATATCATGTGATCTATTGCAAAAAAATTGGAGGAGGGTTATCCAAGTCAATTGATACTCTATTAACTATAGTCCATTTCATTACGTTACGAAATTCCTGATTCGTTCAAGTTATGAAAGCATTGTAAAAACGGTTGTATTAAAGGAAACGCTTGTTTCATCAGCGAATGCATCAGTGTCGTGCATTTTCGAAGGCATCTCAAGGTGGTTCACTCAAAGTAAGCATAGGATTGGACAAAACACGGACCCGTGCTGAGCCGCAGCCTTAGTAACCTGATCCTCAGACACGCAATTGTGTTAAAGTTCAGATTTTGAGCGTTAAATTGGGCGACGAGCGCATATGAAAGCTGGTGCAGTTTCAAGCTCGTTGGATCAGAAGAAATCTTGAATATCTTTGCTGCGACCATTTACCGTTTCTTCAGGTGGTTAATGTGTTCAATGGATTTGAAGATCATTGAAATTTCATTGATATTGCTGAGATCAGCGTTCCCAACAACTTCTTCCCAAATAATGGCCCCTCTGTATAGCGCGATTGGACAGAGATGATATCGAGAAAACGATTTGTCCTGATGGCCGCAATAAGGACCTGAGGAATTTGTTATCAATATTGGCTATGCTTCAGGGGCAAACTTCATGAGCCTGCGGACGTTGCCGGAGAGCCACGACTTTCAGCTTATTTTCGTGCATTCGTTTTTTTCTCCGTAATTGCTCTTTAAAATTTCCAGCAGGGAGAAGAAGTAAAGCCGACGCTGGCTTAGCTGGGATGGGCTTTACGGCACTCTTAATAAGAGAGATTTGCTTATAATGACCCTGCTTGGTAAATGAGCCCAGCACTGATGGAAGAGGCTTCGTAAATTTCAGTTTGTTTACACGCTCACGTGCCTGAATATATTTGACTTCGCCATTGATTTTTTGCGCAAGTTAAATAACTGAACGTTCGTGCTTGGAGAGCACGGAGTCCTGCTCCTGCTGTAATGCCCAGTCTGCATTACTGCAAGCTCAATTCATTTAAGGTTTGTTTTTATATCGCAAGTCAGTTTGTCTGCTATGGTGCGTGCATGAGAACCATTCAGTTTTGTACTGATGCTGAGGTTCGCGGACAAAATATATTCACGATGATTTCTGTGCTCCAGTTATTTACAACGCTCACCAATCAGTGTTTCGAAGCGATGTTAATGTTATATTTAAGTACTGATATGGCACCAGTCTTCATTCTGAGCTGGCAAGGTATAGCCTTATTTCTTAGTAGCTCCGCAACATTGGGACGAAAACAACACGTCTCGGAATGGCAGTTAGTGGCTATTGTATTAGTCGGGCTAAGGGATACCTATTGAAGGAACTATCGGAATTTGCTGGTGCTTCATGCCGCATTGTTATGCAGATCAACCAACAGTGGAAACAATCCGGTACATTTGGCAATTCAAAGCAAAATTAAAGTCTGAAGAAAATCCTAACTGATATGAACTGCCGCCGTTGTTGACCCAAGTTGTTGACCAGAATCCCTGTGCTTCAAAGATGGAACTACTGCTAAACGTCAACGATGGCATTCTCCTGCTGCATTTGAACGAACTCTCCGTAAGGAGCCCTATGCAATAGATTTACGGAGCAGAGTGGCTCATAAACGGCCGATGTTAATTCTTGTCCACAAAACCACTCGTTTAAACTGTGCCGATTCACACGCATATCGGACTGTAGAGAAGTGGAGAAGTTTCATGTGCTTAGATGAATTACAATTTTATCTATAGCAATGATACCCGCCATCGTTCATCGAAGACCTCATGAATCCATTAACGAAGCCTCTACTCAAAGAACTATGCGAAGAGGAATGGGGTCTGTTATGTACTGGGGCTGTTTGCCGAGCTACTCAGAAACGGATCCTTCAGTTGAGGTATCCGCCAAACTGAATCAGCGTGGCGAAATTGAGCTGCTGAATAACTAATTTTGCCATTTGTCCAATATCTGAATGACGATAAGCGTGTTTCTTTGCCTATGTTTCAGGATGACAACTGCCGGGTGCATCGGGCTAGAGCTGTGATTAATTGGCCATTAGGATATGTTAGGTATTTAGACTAGCCCGCAAAGTTCGCAGACAGAAACCCAATATAAAATTATTGGGACCTCCTAGATCGACAAGTTAGACATCGATTTGTCCACGTACTGTGGCCGTAGTGTGAGACTACGAGATCAGTCTACGAAGGAGTAGCTTAAATTTGACCCGGTGTACAAGAGGACACTTGAAGACTAAATACCGAGCATAATTGCTCCCATTATTTGTGCTCGTAATGGTCCTACACGATATGTGTAGCAGGTGATGAATTTATTAGTCCGAGGAGATTATCTGAAGGCTTGAATCGTAGGAATTTTTACTAATCGGTTGAAATTCTTATTAGTCATTTCTCATTTGTTATGAATTCTATCAGAAATTCAAAACTTTTCTCAATTACCCCACGTACGCTATTCCATATAGGGCCCATATACTAGCATTTGAAAGTTTTGTGTGTATTTGTTTTTAATGGAAGTTATTTTTATTCACAGCATTTGAAATTTGCGCATCTTGAATATGGGCTCTCCAGCTGGTGAAGCTTGCATTTTTATAATTTTGAGTCATCATTGGTGATAAAGAAATTTAAGCTAAGATCATTATTTTAATTCTCGAAGTTCCAGCAGGTTTTCATCAATAAATGGTTGGATTCCAAAACGTCAATAGTAGTTCTTTCAGATCGGATTGAATTTCTTCGAAAGTTTTTCCATTGAAGATTCTCGTCATGGCTCTTATCTTGCAAGAAATTTCAGTATTGGTGCAACATTCGCTATTCGTGAAGTTGTTCTCATTAACTTTCCAACTGAACTGAACTGAGGATATGTTTTTTCCTTGGCGATACTCCCAACGGAAGACTCCTTTTCTGAATGCTGTCATCAGAAGCGTTCCTTCATTTGCATTTGAACCGAGAGTTTTCGAAAATTCGATGCGTGAAGTTTGCGTTTAAGCCTCCATGTTTTGTAAAGTATTCTTGTGGACGGCGGCCCGGCGGTGCTGGAGTGCCCCTAGACAAGCACTTGTGAGACGCTCCGAGACCGCGATACTATCATGCTGCCGCGTGAGGGATATGATTTTTTTCCGTCCAAGGCCCGGGCTGCAGCGCTTCTATGATATTTTACAGCTTGATAAATGGGTTCGCTTCGAACCGTGCACGATTTATACCATTGCATTGGTGGGCGCTCGATAAATTTGGACTCCACTCAGCGACATGAGAAGGCAATCTCCCCTCTCTGGGCTGGGCTGACGTCTGCGTCACCTCTGCACATTATCAATTTCAAAACTCTTTGTTGATCGATGATTAATATTTATTCTGTCTAGGAAATCCTTCACTCTCAAAATCCATTCATATTTCGTTGCTCATCACTTTCTCATTGATTGCTTGTGGTCAAAATATATGGAGTGTCAAACAGTCGAACTTGAAAACTCTCACCTGTTGCTAACGACGGTGTCGATGTTTACACCCTCTTTCGGGGTGTGTCGATTTGATCTACACCCCAATAATTTAGGTACCCTTTTCTGCCTAACTGATGCCGCATCTTCCAGGAACTTTCCGTCAGCTTTCGACCCTACATTTTGATACTGCATGTTCTCAACGGATTACGAGATTTGCATTCGTAGTGTTGAAATATTGTTGCAGGATGTGTACTTTCGGTATACTATAGACTACAAGTGATTTTTTGGTCACGGTTGACAAGTTATACCAGCAAAAAAAAGTTCATTTCATTGAACAGAAATGTGATACCTGTTTATTCATTATTGCTAATTATTTTGTTTATTTTATTGGTTTGTTCGATCTCGCTTCCCAATCGTCATGAATTCTTTACGGAGTATGAACAACACGAGGTGAAATATGGACTTTACTGAACAGCTCTTCCCCACCGTCCGGATTACTACGTCACTGGATACTTCACGTCACACGAGCAAAAGAACAAACCAGCAAATATTTTCGGATTTTTTTTCTTAGTTTAAGAAATAAGTACCTTGAGAAACATCACTTCCATGGGAGCACATAATAACAGCAGGAGCATCACCGATCATCCTGAATGGTGGCAGGTGCGCCCTTCCTTGAATGTCTAGGTGAAAACCTTCTTCGTCCGACACAGAACTACGTACCAGTCAACATATATCTTATGACCATCAGTATGCTTATACTTACATCCGATACTATGAATGATGACATGGGAAATTTCTGAACGTTTGTGTTTGGAAGTAAATATTTTGGACCTAGACGTGAATTTCCATTTGAAATTCTCAGTTCTTCTCATTTTTGCTACTGGAAGGCAAATATCCTGATGGATTAAACCGTTTCATTGTTACATGTTGAAATTTGAAATTTAAAAAACAGCTCAAATATTTAGTAGCGTTTCCTTAATTGATAAGATTAGTTGTCTTCGTGAGTCGTTAATAATTTTAATTTGGTAAGATGAATATTTATATACTCTCAGCCTTCTTTATTGCCTCTTGTTTGTATACTGGCACACCTCAGCTTTAGATAGGCCGTCGGGACTTCTGTCTTTCGTGCCCACTTTTACTCTTTCGGTGCGAGATAGACTGAGTTTCTGAAGCGCTTCTTCCACTACTACTACAACTACAACTTGTATACTGGCAAAGTAATCCAATTTATCACTGGTAGGATCTACGATTATATCGAATTTATTCTGCATGAACAAGTTTGGCTAATTCATGATGGAATATAATTTTTACGAATGAAATCCTACTTATCATCACTTTCTTTCGTAGAACAATTTCAAAATTAATCTTAACAGTTGAAATTTTGCGACTCCTTTAAAAAATCACATCAATTAATTGATTATTCTCGGTTCACCAAGGAGTGGCCCCTCATTCCGTAGCATCATATAAGGTGAAGTAGGGTGCAGTTTCATCGGTAGGACTTTCTTGAAGTTCGTAATCGTGTTCGGAATGTACATTCCTTCATTGTCTTGTGACTGGTTTTGATTTCTGTATTTTATGCAGTTGCAATAACCTATTCGGAATTAATTTCACTTCACTCGATATTTTACTTCTTACGCGCTTAGGACATTAGTATTTTTAAACACGATGGCAGCAATGACTAGGAAAATTTAAGGAGTGCAGCAAGAATAACGTAAGCATGGGTATGCAGTTCAAAATGTGACAAAGACCATATTTTGTTCATTTTGTAAGTATAATATGTACTTATTCACCTTAGTTTGCGATTATTTTCAATCTATTCTTTCAATGCTATCTTAATGTATTTATCAAGCCTTCGGCATACATTATTTCGTTTACTCTAACTTCCAGATTTGGGAGAGGAAAGATACTTCATTATGAAAGACTTCTTTACTTGACGAAGTAGTTCAAAGGCTAAGTCTAAGCGGAGCTTAATGCATCGTTATGTACTAAACAAATTTGACTTAGTGTGTGAAGACTTCTACATGCTTCTTTGATTCGTTGCATCAGGGAAATGAGTTCTGTGTATGCTGCTGCAGTGAAGTGTAGAAAATCAGATCTCCAAGGATATTTTTATGCCTCAGTGTGCACTGTATAAAACAGTTTAGTATATTAAAATTTTACACCTTTCGAGAAGAAGTGTGAAGCCATTTTTGTACAGATGTTATGTGGCAGTTAGAGGTTCGCACTTCAAATATCTTATTTCAATCCTGAAACTTCGATTTGATTTCGTATTTTCTTTCCCAATCATAGGTACATCGCTCCTGAGATGATGTATCCACTGCACTCATTCCTAGCAGGTTTTAATTAATCGGTGACGCGTTTACATGATGGGGAGCACGAAGTGTCCGAGTGATATTACGAATGACTCCATCATATGATATAATTTTGTTGCTTACAGGAGTGGGCTAACATCGGATATGATTTTATTGATTTTCTTAAGGAATGAGAGTCATCTCCTGTATCGTTGCTTTCTGAACATCTACTTGTACTGTTGTCATAAACTTGATTCTCTTCGTCTTTCAGTTTGGAACTCCCGAGTTTGGCGTATTTCAAAGGCTTATTGTCACCATTCCAAAACAATTTACCCATAAATTTAGTCACACCTGCTACTGAAACAAAAGATAGTCTCTCTGATAAACGTGGGAGCCTTTCAAGACAAGATATTCTCTCTGAATAAATTTATAAAATATAGAGCAATCTCCAAAGTGCGATGTTTGCTGTGCTCTAAATTCTTCCAGTTGACCTCCCGTCCTCTACACTCAGTATGATGATAGGAGCTTCTGTATGGCTGTTTTCCCCCTGTTTGCCTACCCGCAGTACTTCTAGAATCTAATATACTGATGATTCTGGCTAGATCTGAATGTCTGATAGATACTTTGCTTCGTTGACTTGTGGTAATATGAATAGCCGGAGATATAAGTCTTGCTTCTACCTGTCCCAGATCGCTGCCAGCATTGTTTATCGGCACGTTTTTGTAAATAATATAGATTTTGGGAATGCTGTGATTTACCGTAAGGACCAATTTTATTTATCCGTCGATTGACTTCAAAAAAGTGGTAGAGTGAGCATTAATTGGGGGCACGAGCGGATTGAAGACGCTGCAGCGAATTTTTCTCTTAATTAATTTCTTTGAGTTATTACGTGATTGTAATGAGAATAGCCTCCGTTAAGAAATGATTGCGTTGAGAAGGGTTTTTCTGTGCCATTAAATTTTACACGGCAGGGTTGAAGCACGGGGAAAGTCAAAAAGTATACTTAATTCAAGAATTCCTAAATTACAGTGAATCAAAATATGTCTGCCTCGTTTTGTGAACTAAATGAAATGAGATTCCAAATTGATCAACGTGTCCATATCATATGACAAAGACGCCTTAATTTCTTAAAATCCCTAGAACTTATATTTTACACACTCCAACGATCGAAATGCGCCATCGTTAACGACCACGAGACGTGAGCTCAAGTAGAGTGCGCTGCCGAAACGATAATGCTATGAAAGGAAATAAAATTGTA
>VOMN01032927.1:0-13658 GCA_014899125.1 Orchestia grillus | reverse complement strand
ACTAGCACTATTAGACTCCTTATTTAGTACTTAAATATCTGTTTTACCAATGCACGATGTTTCAGTGAGAGCATTGTTGTATGCAGGCTTCCTTATGGCATAACCTGCCCCGTTCCTGTCGGCATTGTTTACCCAGCTAGGGATCGTTATTTTAGATAATTATTCATCCCGAGAGTTGTGTTTCATGCTAAGAAAAACAAGATGAGCCCGGACGCGTTCTCGCCTGTAAGTATACCTCCATGCGGAGACTTGATGTGGAAGGCGTGTTTTTACATTAACATGTTTTGCTTGTATTTTTACCTTAAATTTGGCGCTGAAATCTACCTTATTTTTTAGCAAGTACAACAATAAAGCATCCGAGGGATACAGCCACGGGTTTCCTTCCACTTGGACGCGACACTTGGTATAATTTAGTACTTATATTTTTATCGTGTATTCAGAGTTAGCCAAGGTCGTACGAGTGACCAGAGTTTTGGAAACGAAACGTTGAAATCGTGGTGACGTGTTTACAGCGATTTTCTAACAATTCGATGGACATATCAGGCGAGTTCCTGAGTTTTTGCATTTACTCGTAGGGTCGAACGTGCAACCTTTCCAATCATCCGTTGTTTTCAGTACCACTGTTAGTGTTTTTGCAAGTTAATTTAAATTTTCCTAGCTACATGGAATGCGATCTTAAGAGCAAAAAGAAAGGGCCATTTAATACGGACTTAAGAAAACGTGGAAACCATCACAGCTGTGTTCCCACGCAAGATTCCCTGGGCATAAAAACAGCAAATCAAAAAAGAAGAAGAGGAAAAAATAAAGAAAAATCAGTTGAAGAACGCGTGAAAATGGAAAGAAGCGAAGCGGGCACGAAAGAGAGAAGATCCAAAGGCCTATCTATGGCTGAGGTAACCTAACAGTGCACCCTTGGGGACGCCACTCCCCATAGCATAGGATAGACAAAACTAACCTAACCCCATTGCCTATGGCCTCATTGGCCTATCCTGTGCCCCATGAGGACTGCCAGCGTCAAACTAATGAGACTTCTAGTAACAAGCAACCAATACAGAAATTCAGAAAAGAAAATAAAAAGCATAAAAATGAATACACTTTCATCTAAGCCTTTCTTATATGTCTTGGAGTGAACTAATTAGAATACACTTCTAATTATTCACTAAACACAAGTCTTATTCTGATTAGAATTTTCTAAAACGTTACCGTAAGCCAGCAGTGTCATGTATCAATTAATTGCCCAAAAAGGTTAAGCGATCTAATCCCGGGTAAAACAAGCGAGTTTATTTCGAGCGCGACGACTAGGATAAAGAGAGTGAGCGAGAAGTATCGTGCCCCCACTCAGTGACGAGAATATCTACAAGAGGTTGTAACGAAGAGTTACCACACTTTAATCGTTCGGTAGGTGATAATTGAACGTCGGGAAACTCGTTTACAAAGTTTGTAACAAACTGCATTAACGTATTTGATAGTTTTCAACAACATTCAGTAAAATTTTCAACAGTACGATATTTAATAAATACTTTATGATCATCCATAGCATGATAACACTCGGATGCGGATCGGTCATATAGTTTCGGCCAGGTGAGATGCGGTCTCATGCTTAGAACGATCTCAAGGAGTGCCTTCATCCTGAGCAACTGTCGGTCGAGGGCGAGCTACAATGCCAGTAATAATTCATGGGTAATGCCATCATAAAATTCAATGGACGTTAAAATATAAAGTGGTCTAACGGCGCATCATCTCCGGTAGGAATAGCATTACGCATCAGCTTCGGCAGATCCCTTCCCTTCTATCAACTTCAACTAATGAGTACAAAATCTAAAAATAAAAAAACAAAATTACAAAACAAAAATATCAGTGAAGTGCCGTTTCCAAAATTTTACCGAAGCCGATGAGTCGACACATCCCTAATAAAAATACGGAAAGAAAACGTTTGTTAATAAGAACACAAAATATGCATAATACATAAAATAGACAAAATACACGAGATATACAAAACAACAAGAGAAGAAGTTGTTGTAAAAGGAGGTACCTGCTGGCTTTGCTGCAGTTGAAGCAAGTGGTCTGCATCTCCGGCTCGACGGGCACGAAGCCTGGGGCGAGGCCTAGGCTCGAGCGCACCATGCGACCTACGTTCAGCAGCATCATCTGCACCACTCGAGTTACGCAATGTCAACTAGGAGTCTTTAGGGTGAAACATTTCCACATATTAGTCAGAAATAACTCTTACAAGATGGAGGCAGACAGACTAGATCATTCCAGGGAATTGTACCACGAACAATTCATGTCAAGGTTAATTAAAAACAGAGCGACCTTGATCTATTCTCGAACGCGTAGTTTGAACGCGTACTTATAAAAAATTCATGAAGTCTAATGCAGTGCATTTGCTACACAGTTAATTTTCCTTCCCCTTAAGTTGAAAGATATAATCAAACCCTAACGCTTTGAGAACTCGTGTACAATAACACATCAAAGCGAAATCGTGAGGGTGCTGCTCTCGTGTAGTTTGAACGTTTGTGTTTAGGCTTTAGTTATTAACCTTAATTTAATCAAGAGAAATTCCTGCCAAAAACATAGCTGGAATGATACGCAGTAGATGAACTGAACGCTTTAGGCGTGCATGACACATTTCAAATTGAGATAAGATCAGATACCAGGGAAAACGCACGGTATATCGAGATGCATTATGGAGCGACACACATAATATCGGGTATCTCATTTCCTGGAAGAAAGCGCTATGCTCCTCTAAGTTGCTACGAGACGAAGGATACAAAATTAATTAATCTAATAACGAAGGGCTCTACTTCGCCTCCACCGACGCTCAAGGATACCGGGGTGCCAGCAGATAGAAGAGCGAGAGGGCGGAGATATGAAAACGTCGAGATCTTCCCACGTAGGAAATGGCGCCTTCCAGAGTACTTCTAGCCAGGAATTTGCGACAAATTCGAGGGGCTTGGTAGGGATACGAGGCACGAGCCAGCATGGAGTGAGCTTATGAAGTCAATGCGAATTTCTGAAGCGACAAAGATGTGAAAATTGAACTGCTCCGCCCCTTCAACTCGAACTTAATAACGAAACGCAGTCGTTGACAATTTCAAAAGAGCATTAGATGACACCATACCATTTTCAGTCTTTACAGTGAACCGTTTGACAACTCACACATTTTTCCTAATGAAACGGTGCAATACGATTCCCTTAAGAAGGTAATTATCTGATAGCGGTCAGAAAACACTCAAATGTGAACAAGACATTGATGAGGCATAAGGTAACACAAACGAGCTGCGGTCGCAAGAGTAAAACTGTGCCAAGTGCGCAAGACAACCTGTAACTCCATTCGAAGAAGCCCCGCAAGCGGCGCATGAAGCGTGAAGCTAACACGGATTACTCTCGAGCCCAGCTCAAGCCTTAGCAAATATCCATGGTTTCTCCCCGAGACAGCACTCGATTATGCCCCAAGCTGCTCAAGAAAAACAAAGCCGAAAATACTGACCAGTATTTTCAATATTGCGAATCAGTTAGGTCTGTGTTTATTGACATCAGTAAATAGATAGGGTCCAAGGAGCGATATTTTAGGGAGAAAACAAACTCGGAGGTTTTCAGCAACGTAAGTACTGGCGAGACCAAGTATGCCTGTCTATGGAAGAACGATCGGCCCACTCGTAGCAGGCCACTGGATGCCAGGGGCGGTCACGCCTGCTTGGAGCACCCAGCTCTTCATCAATTCGTCTCTAAATCAGCTGATGTGCTGAGACAAATTCCTTAAAAAATGCGTCGCGCATTACAACAAATCAAGTAAGGAATTTCTTAAGCTTGATGTGATGAATAATTCAAACCACAATGTGCCTCCGACGAACATGAGTGCAATCACAAAATAAAATTAAACTGAATCGGAGACACAGAAGTACGCACGCCACAATGACTAGAGCCACCTCCACAGCTAACAACGAAGCCCCCTCATAGTGAGGTAACACAAGTAATGGCACAACTTACAATTAACAGAGGGAAGCGAAGCTCAAAAGCAGGTACGTACAGCACAGAAAGAAATTGCCGCTTCAGTTTCAGGTAGGGTGGCACATTCACGAAGAAGTGGCGATCTTGCCTCGCTAACGTACACAACTGTGCACAGGCATTCTTACCTAACGCAGGAAAATCCTTGTTTTTCAATGTTGATTTCCGATGAACGATTTTTTGAGAATCAAATGATTTACTCGCTACCTAACTGCATTCCAAGCATAACGATTAATATACGCAAGGATAAACAAAACTCACCAATATACACATTTGCCACCGTTAAATAATTTAGTCACGTACTCTGACTTAATTTCTACGATAATAATCAACCGCTCTAATCATTTACGTACTAGGAAACAAATCCCATACGATTAATGGGCTTANGGCTGGCACGGCAACAGGGAAGGGGAGCTAAGCAGCAACACGGGCTGGCAGCCTGGCACGGCAACAGGAACGGGAAGCTAACCAACAACAGGGGAATGTCACAGCAACAGGAAGTTTAGCAGCAAAAGCCTATTATCATAGTAACACGGACAATCTAAATAGAATAAAATCAAACACCCTCATCTTCTATGCATGCTACCATAATTTTAATGCTTACCAAACTCTACAAAAATCCGCAAGCGCACAAAATTAACGCTTTACCTCCTTAAATGCTAAACTCAATTGAAAAACACGATCTTGAGCTCCAAACTATACGCGGCATCAAATAGTAGGTACTGGACAATGCGAAGGCACACGTACGTAGCCTATGTCAAAACGACAAAAATCATGCACGAAATGTCATGCACGGAATGTTTCGCATAATGTCTAGTTCAGGAGTATAAAAGCGACTGACCTCCCGAATCGAAAACCAATACTTTGATTTATATATGCAGCAGCAGCAACGGATGACAAGAGCCCCAGCCAGAAAACAAGTGACAGTGCGCATCGTAAATCTTTGTCCCGTCCAGATGTTCCCCCACCCAGAACGTGCACAACACTGCTCGAATAAATACGAATGGCCGCAAAAAATACGCTCTTAGTAGACACTAAAACACGTAGTTTTAAATTCATTCATTTGCACAAAAATATTTCGCAAAGAATGAAAGACGGTATTGCCAAGTCAACAGTAACACAGCCAGAATAAAATAAGTTAGGCACAATAACATCTCGACTTGTGACTTACTTGGTTTCCTCACGCTAGACTCGCCATACGATCAAATTTCAAGTAAGAAAATTCCTTAAACTTACGAACTAATTTCTACTTAAGATGAAAGACTGGCTTAACTCGCGGGTGGAAGCCAATTTCCTGGCGAATTTTTGTTCGTATGGCGAGTTTTTAGTAAGCGGAGAGGCGTTCGCAAGTCGAGGTTCCACTGCACACACTAAGCAATAAGGGTCTTCCATCAAGTAAACCGAGGCACATCAAGAGAAATTAGCCAAAAAAATCACCGAAATCACTGGGCAAGCTCGGAAGATAGAAATAAGCCAGCTGCATCTTAAAATGGCAAGCAATCAAACACGAAATGATGCCAATGCAAAAAGTAGAGCTAAAAACACGAACGAAGAAGAAGGAGAAAACGCTAAAAGAGCTCGCACGCGTTAGGAAAAGAACATTGAACATACGCGAAGAGCAAGGAAAAGAAGGGCGGTGACAATTCTCCGATTCATTTTTAGGCACAGACCCGAAGAAATACAACACAAAAAATTGCGATTTGCCTGTGACTTGACCCGTGCAGGGCCAGCAAAATATGCCCTCTCCGAAATGAGATCAGGAGGGGCAGGGGGGCCCATAATCGCGAGCTGCGGAGCAGTAGAGGCGGCCCTTCACCACACTCCCTCCAGCAGGGGCTCTAAAGCTCCGTTTTCACGCCGGCACTCGTTAGAAAATTTACAGTACTCTGACACCCAGGCCAATTTATAGCTACTCAAGGGTAAATGAGAACATATACCAAATTTAGTTCAGAAAATTGCAGGAGAGTAAATGAATAGTTGAATTCGTTGCGTGTCATTAAAGGGACACTTGTACCCCTAAGGGTGTAAAACCCCTGCTTGAGAGGGGGGTGGAGGAAAATCATGCTCGAAAGCACGTCAGTCTCACTCCACACACCGTGAGGCATGTGGGTCTCACTCCANGTCGGTCTCACTCCACACACCGTGAGGCATGTCGGTCTCACTCCACACACTCTAAAGCAGAAAATCAGGCGCACAAGACACTCGTGCGATCATTCAAGCATCGTTGCGAGTGACAGAAACAATGAGAATATTCAGCGTAACTCGGGAGAGGTCATCTACGTTTTGTGATCCTTAGACGGTACTTATCCGCACTATCTAATGAGCATACAATGATATATATTATTTACATAAATTGACCGCTATTCCGAAACTCTAAAAAAAACCTTGAACGAAACTGAAAAAGGTTCGTTAGCGTCCCACAGATGGGATTTGAACATACTCTAGCCACTACAACACGAAGCAGCGAGTGAAGGGGACACAGCTGTCGATACAAAAGCTTCATCTTTTTATACCACGGACAACTACGGTACAAAAATAAGGGTCGGCAACCAACGCTCGGGTCAAACATGGATGAATGGCAACAGAAAAGCTCAGAATGAAGCTTTGGGCTGGCAGCTTTCCTGATGTGTTCGTGCTCCGATACCAGAAGGCTTACGGGACCCAATTGGAACGGAGTTGGTTTCAGTACGCGGTTCCGTCCATCCGTTTTTCAAATGGCACGGAAATTTTGCTCAAATTGGGTCCAATAGGTAATCCAGCAGCGCAAAACTGAACATTCTTCGCAAGCTACTCAATGACGTTAACCCTTCAACGACCAAATTATATTTGCAAGAACATTGCATTTGGATTGAAGCAAAAAAAGTTAACTGCAGCCTTACGCATGCATGCGCATCCAGCCTGCACATAGCATTTTACAAGAGCTAGCAGCATCTTGATGAAGTGGGACCGTAAGTACCTTTTTGAGGTTGAAGAGTTACTACACGTAAATGAGTTCCCGACTGCCCCCTGAACAAATCGACGGAGCTCACGTCATTGAGGTAACTGCAAAAATCTCGTACACATCAAAGGTCGCCAGCAATCACCCGGGTAATAAAAATGGTCGTAATTATTCGGAGTTGGGCCGGCCAATGATATCCGTGCACAGAACCAACGGAGACCCCAGCCCGACCAAGGGAAACACGAGCAGTACGTAGAGAAATGGAGGAATGCGAGAATCAGGTCGAACCGCAAGCAACCAAATCAAAGAACAACAGGGTGAAGAAAGAAGGCAAATACGTACGGTAAAAACAATCTCATCAAAGATGTATAGTATCTGCAATAGAGAAGAAGAGGCAAAGTTACAAAAAGCATTGCGAATAGTGTCAAATTATAGATAGAAAAGACAGCACGGTCATGGGAAAGACAGAACTACAATACGAGTACCAGATTCCTGTACGTAAATACAGTAAGTTACAAAAATATCACATTGAGAACATAAATTAAAATGTCAGCTACTTTGGGGTATTTTAAACCAGGAACACACTGATTGATGCAGGGAGAAGGAAATAAATTTACGCAGGTCGAAGCCAACAGTTGAGGGAAGCAATGTCGCCTCATTGGACACTGCGCCCTCTATTATACAGATAGAAAAAGACACTTTACCTAGCATAAGAACCTTCATATAATCACTTCTAAAATAAGATCTAAACAATTGGTTGACACACATGCAACAACTACTGTCTGTAACAACACATGCGCGGATCAACTTAACCCAAAATTTACAAATAGTTTGGCCAAATAAACAATGACGGAACATGAATTTCCGCACACGACGCGTTTAGCAGCGTCACAAGCGTAGGAAGTACTCACTTGAAGCAGCGCGTGTCACCCTTTAGTATTCACCTGAAAATTTCGTTCATTTTGTCTTGTGTTTCAGATCCTCTCATTTTCTCGCACGTAAACTCGGAAATGAAGACAAAGTTCGCCCAGCACCAACGAACGAACGAGTCTCTCGAACAAATCACTGCCCTCGCTTCAAAGCGGACCTGACTGAAGTCGAGGAGTATCAATCTTCCATTATTATCACAGGATAAGGATCGCCTATATTAACGTCTCGTAAGTCTGAACGAGCGAACTAAAATACATTGGCCGTGGCAAACAATTATGATGCAAGCAACGCCAGCTGCCCGTTTTAAAGTTGCGAGTTAGGAACTTTGTGACTCTGATACAAAGGAGTCCATCAAAGTGAACGACGCAAGTTGCCGAGCCGTGTCTCTTATTGATGGCATGCAGCAAAGGCCACCGTTTTGGCAGATATCAGAAAATTGGAGACAGATATTGGCGTAAAAGCGGGGGCCGTAGCCTACTTACCGCTCAGATTTTAACCAAAGCACGAACACGCATAATATTTGCTTCTTTTAAATGAATAGTGGAACAACACTTAGGTACAAATGGGCTAATTTTCCATTGAGATTTGTAAATAAATACGCAGTGCTAACTAGTTTAGATAAACCTAGATGATAAGTCCGTACTCAACACTTGACTAAATGGCGTGCCTCGTGAGGCCCATTGTAAATTTCCCCAACAATGGGTACTACAGTACAAGAAATGTTTCCTTCGTGATGACAGCTTGGTGCAGATCTGACCCCTACTCCGTGTTGTAACGAGAGCGTTCACAGCAGTCTGACGTACTCCTATTCCCAAGTGCCACAACTTTGTTATTCCTCGATTCTTAAGAAGCGATGTGCCGAAATAATTCATCCTGTGAAGGGCTAAACAAAACTCTTAGCTCGCTCTTACACTGCCCAACCGGAGAAAATCCTAAATTAACATAACTGAAAGTTGTCAGTATCATACAGTAAATGGAAAAGGAGAATTTCAGCCAGACGCTATCACATCTAAAAACTTCATACTATGAGCTAGTTTCAGATGTAAGATAATCTTCACAAATTTTTTACTGTACTTTGCGTGCATAATTTCACAGAAAACAAGAAACGTTTCATCAGCGGTATCTTTAGAAAATGAAGGCAACAACAGAACGTTGTAAAAATATTACCCAAAATGTATCTTTAGAACATTAAAACTCTGATCATATTGCTTGCCTGTTTTCAACTGTACACACTCTTCAGTAATAACATAGGGCAGAAATTAAAAACTCATCTCTCACTAATTTAATGAGGGTTTTTCATCATATCATGGCTATGGTTCATTGGGACTAAAGTAAATGAATTATTTTTTTTGGCTTTGCCTTTTTGTTGGGAAATCAAGAAGAACGAATCATCTGAGGCTCAAACGGCATTTTTTAAAACTGACCCCACAAGCTACGGGTGGCCTAGTACTGGATAGTAATACGCGAAGTTTATACAGGGTGTTCGGGAAAAACAGATACAAAATTTCACACCTACCAGAAAGTGGCAAACTGAACACTTGCCTCTATGAAATTGTACAAAAAATCGGTTTTTAAGATATTCCCAGTTTAATGTTAGAAAGGAGGAAATTTGGAAACAAAACTGCCCACAAATTATTTACACATTTACTTAACAGAAATTGTTCCAAGTTTCCTCCGGCCACGTCGATGCACAGCGATTTTTGGGACACATGAAATGCCTCGTTTTTTCAACACCTCTGGAATCAAAAAGGATCTCAAGGCAAGAATTGCAGCGTCTTCTAGCCATATTTCTGAAAAGCCAGGCCTTTTCCACAACATCCGGCAGTTCGAAAGTCGAAGATATCACAAGTGCATCGGTGTGGGTGGTGGAAACCTTGAACAATTACTGCAGAGTAAATGTATAAATAAATTACTTGTGGGCAATTTCATTTTTAAATTTCCTCATTTCGAACGTCAAACAGCTAATATCTCAAAAACCATTCTTTTCGAAAAGTTTTATGGACGCAAAAGTGAAGTTTAGTTTGCCACCTTCTAGTCGGCGTGACATTTTGTACCTCTTTCTCTAACACTTTGTGTACATGTTTTTTGCGTGAATCCATTCATGTACGAACTGAAGGAATTACGAGAAAAAGCATGGTCCCAATTCTGGGGTACGTATTCCTAATCGATGCCAGAGGTGGCAGTCCGTATGAGAGATGCAGAAAATTCCCTCACTCCACACGAGACGTAAGGTCACTCCTGACGGCCCGAGGTCGCTAGCATGAGAGTACATCTCAGACCCGATGAACAACACGCCCAGCTGCCCCGTGCACGCCGAATGTGTCATTGAGGAACTGAGCTTCGCACTGCAGAGACCATTCCAGAGAGAATTACGCGTGATTTAAAATCAAAGTCTTATTCTTTCAGAATCTTTCTTTCTTTACACGCTTTTTCTTCTTTTCAACTCGTGAACTTTCTTCCATCACGTACAAATAAGAACATTTACTTTTACATCTGGCAATATTAATTAAGTTATAAAACGTTTCATTTTAGAGTGAAAAGTCCCAGACAATCGGTGAGGGCAATCCCTGGCCACGACCCCAACACGGTATAAGTTCATACGGAACGTTCCTTGACGCACTGAGCAGCATCCCGCGGCCACTAACAGCCCGTACAATAAAACTGCCCGCCGCATAAAGCGTTAGATCACTTCCAGGAATACGAAACCGCTATCTCATTATTTGATTCTCATAACACCCTCTATTTCCTTCTCCTGACAAATATTTTCCGTGCTATTTGATACTCGCTCTAGTTGATATCGCTCTATGCGAGGGACGACCGTAAAGCGATCGTTTGTTGGAACCGATCTAGCGCTCTACGCGGAGGACGACTGCACAACATAACTCACTGACTCGTTTGCTAATGAGCTCTTCACACGACCAGCCGTGTATGAAAACTCTTAATAATGGCAGCGAACGCTAACTTTGCTCTCAATTCTGCAGTGAGGTTGGAAGTCAAGTGACTTCGACCTGACTTCAGAATAGAGAGCAAAGTTAGCATTCGATTCCCATATCTGGGCGTCTTCCAACCCTGTCTCCAGACATTGGCAGGCCGTGTGAAGGGCCCCTCGCACACGTCAACTCGTTGAGAACCCGACGACTCCTGTCTGCCGCACAGGCTTCCATGCCACCTTATTTTTCAGGTCTACCCCTCGATCCCAGAGAATAACAGGAAAAAGAAAATGAATTAAAACGTCTGACTTTTCCCCCGAGAGCGCGGGATGAAGCAGGCAGAGATTAAAAGCGGAAGATTAAAAGTTTTCAAAAACAAACTCACTCGCTCGACTCAGAATCTTCGCCGGACTTTTATCGCCGTCGAAGGCGGAGCGACCGACGCAAGGCTTACATAGAAATGGCCATTTTGAATTTGGTCATAAAATTCACACTGGATAAAGACATAATTGACCGCCCAAATCTTCAAAATGAAATTAAGTTAACCGATAAAAGTGTTTCCTAATACGGTCACGCAAGAAATAATACAGAATTCAAACACAATCAAAAAATTAGCAATATGAACACAAAACCACTTCATAAATAAATATTTCATTAACTAAAAAACGGTTAAAGAAAATCCTTCATGCCAGTTCGGTTCACTATGAAACATGGAAATCCATATTAGGTTAATTTATACCGGACAAGCGGACCAACTTGACAGGATGACGAACCATACAAGCGCGGAAGCGAGTGTCCCATCTCCTCGTGAGAATGTGACCTCACCCTTACCCCGTTCGCGCCCGTGGGCCACGTGTTTTGCCCCTTCCAGCCCCCTGCCATTCCGTTAGGTTTCATTGCTATCCTTAGCTCTTGCCTGAGACGCACACGCGCCTCTTCGTTCAATATGTACGGGATGCAAGCGCCAGCACTCTGTACCACCACCACGGTAAGAAATAACGCTATTTCAATGCTCATTTAAAGCAACAATTAAGATGACATGGACCAACGAAACCAGTTTTCACGGTGGCAGTGAATGTGTCCCCTACAAGGACTACACAGCGGTGCTGTATGGCATAGCTTCACGAGACTGCAGCGAGCGTCTCGCACGATGCGGAATGCCGTCTCATCGCGTATGTTCGTAAAACTGCAGCTAGTTTATACAATCCAGAGCTAAGTGCAGTCTTATTGGAGAAATAATTCGGCCGTCAAAGAGTTCGCTAGAGCCTGTGACTCGGCTATTCACATCACTGCACGTAGCTTACCTCAATTAAAGTCAAAGTGTTCCCATCTCCACTCTCAGATTTAGCGAAAATTTGTTGAAATTTTAACATATTGAAGTGTTCGTTCCTCGCTCCAACATCACTCGACGACACTTCCGTAGGCAAAGTGATGCCTCTGTTACAGGGGTCAGGAATACCTTTAGCTGAAAGAGCCAAGAAACTCAAAAAACGTGAATGTGTTTCTGTGAGAGCCATACTACACTTTTCAGCACTAATTACAATTAATGGGGTAAATCGATGAAGAAATATCATCCAAGATTCACCTAGGCGCCACATGCAATCGCCATGTGAACCAGATCTGACTCGCGAGTGGCCGACTCCTGCTCTATCGTCCTCACTTGAACACCATCTTCGAATACCCCGCGAAGCAGTTCGGGCGCCTCACTCCGGGCTAAACTGGTGTGCCGCATTTTTAAAGATGTGCAACGTGTTTACTCCTGGAATGGTGACCCTAAATCTAAGGTTACGGTGAAGGAGAAACTTTTGAGTCTTCAATCTATAGGAAATAATTGGAAGGCCAACTACGGGAAACGAGAAACCCGAGGTTGCCATTCCAGAGTTAATCTTCCTTTCCCAAAGGAAGCACTCCGCCCGGAGCATCGAACCCGGGACCTCATGGCTAGGAGGCAATCACGCTACCACTTGTGCTACGAAGCCTCTACGTGAGTATGTTCGGCAGCGAACACACGCTTCAGTCGGAGACTTTCTAAGTGCAAGCGTACCTCCCAACAATGTTGCTTAACTTGACAAAACATTGAGGGTAAATAGTGAAAAAAAATCGCTCCACAGCTACGATGACGAAATACAATTAAAACGCTAACAATAGATTACTTGCAAGGCAGAGAGCGCTGGGGTCCGTCTAATCGTTGCTAACTCTAGTTTTCCATTTTTTAGTCGATTATTCATTTTCATTATCATGCACATTTTGGAGCCCGCTTTGAATAATGTATGGATACATATGCGAACAATTACTAACCAGAGTGTAACACATGTTGTAGTTTCACTTCAATTGTTATACCTGATATCATCACTATGTTTAAAATGTGTATTTTTTACACTCATCTTAAATAAGGAAACTGGGTTAACCCCTGAAGGACCAACTTACTTGTTTAAATGAACGAAATATTGAGTTAAAATTCTTTCATACTTCGAGCTCTTGGGTATTCACCCAAGTTATAAATGAAACAATGAGAATTCAAAACTCAACTAGGGAGGGTACAAAAATATGACCTTTCTTATTCAATTATTCCAAAACGGAGAGACACACTTACAAATAATCTGTAAAGGAAGTGCAGCGGAACAATTCAATTAGACGTGGGAAGGCGGCGCTTGCTTGCAATTCGCTAGTGCGTTTGGATTCATTGAATTACAAACAGTCCGTACATTATGTTACTCCTCTTTACTCATCCTGGCTCACCACAAAGTTGAAAGAACTTAAGACAAAACTATAATAATTCTATCATTCCACCAGTGAAATACCGGACTATGTAAAGTTAAAAAAAACGGGTCAAGCGCCACAAGGGCGGGATG
>VOMN01032924.1:0-16491 GCA_014899125.1 Orchestia grillus | reverse complement strand
CCTTTCTCCTCCCTCCTTTCTCCTCCCTCCTTTCTCCTCCCTCCATATTTCTTCTTGCTCCTCCTCGTCGTTTGGTTCTCGACGTTTCTTTACTACGCTGGTCCTGCTTGCTTCCCTGCCCTCCGTCGCTACCGCAACACAGCACGACAGGCAAATCGTAACGCCCTTGTGCGGTGACCCCCCCTCCCTCACGTGCCGCCGTCGTCTGCGTGCTCCCCTTGCCTCCTCTGGCGCCCACGAGCTGTGGCCTCCTGCGGTCTCGCTCTGGCCGACAGCAGCGTGTGGGCCCGTGAGCGCTGCACCGCACTCTGCCGCCGCCGGGACAGGCTCCGCCCGCATTGGATGGCGAACTCAGCACCGAACCTATTCGACAAAGTCAACATGAGTCCTCTGCTTGTGAAATTTTCCTTTCGATTGTATATTTTCTACTTTGGTTTGACGCCGCATTCAATATCTTAATTTTAACATTTATTGTATGTCACACCGTATTATCTATATTAGCCTCAATTTTCGTGCGCCAGGGTTTTGAATGACTTTCTACTCGAAATTTTGCCAGGTAGATTAGAAGTACGCTATTTCTACTGGTAGATAGGGCTTCATTTTCCGGCATTCGGTTTTTATATCCACGGCTCAAGCAAATGAAGCAGGAAAGTCAGGGCTCCCCCGCAGAGTGTAACATTGTAGTTCAGCTCGCATGGCGAACTTGTTCACGGTCACTGTGTGCGGACACATGTTGACGCCGTGGTGTTGCATTCACACGGTCACTGTGTGCAGACACATGTTGGCGCCATGATGTTGCATTCACACGGTCACTGTGTGCGGACACATGTTGGCGCCATGATGTTGCATTCACACGGTCACTGTGTGCGGACACATGTTGGCGCCGTGGTGTTGCATTCACACGGTCACTGTGTGCAGACACATGTTGGCGCCGTGGTGTTGCATTCACACGGTCACTATCGACACGTTTGACTGTGTCAATGCGCAGCGGCCACATGAGCAGACACTTGAGAAGTTAAAATCTTTTTACTTCGTATTTGGTACTGATTTAACCGCCTATTTTCGGTACTGATTTAACCGCCTGTTTTTGGTACTGATTTAACCGCCTGTTTTTGGTACTGATTTAACTGCCTGTTTTTGGTACTGATTTAACCGCCTGTTTTTGGTACTGATTTTACCGCCTATTTTTGGTACTGATTTAACCGCCTATTTTTGGTACTGATTTAACCGCCTGTTTTTGCTACTGATTTAACCGCCTGTTTTTGGTGCTGATTTAACCGCCTGTTTTTGGTACTGATTTAACCGCCTGTTTTTCATATTCAACGAAAATATCAGAAGTGGCGGTAGCAAGTAACGCTTGGGTTGAGGCGGAGGTGGCGGTTACAAGTAACGTTTGCGTGTGGCGGAGGTGGCGGTAGCAAGTAAGGTTTGCGTTGTGGCGGAGGTGGCGGTAGCAAGTAACGTTTGCGTTGTGGCGGAGGTGGCGGTAGCAAGTAACGTTTGCGGTGGCGGCAGGCGGCGGGCAAGTGCTGGATGGACGCCATGGAACTGGCCGTGCGCTGCTCCTCCATCCTCCTGCGCTCCATGACCGCCTCCCCTGGCAAGGACGCCGTCGACAGCCGCACCAAGGAGTGGAATGAGGCAGACTTCGAGAAGCACTTCATGGACCAAGGTTGGTTGTCTTTGTAGGGGTAGGTCGTGTTAAGATGTAGACATTTTCTTTGCTCTTAAATTTGTGGTGGGTGTTGCGGTGTAAATTTTTTCCTAGAGGGGTAGTTGGTGTTGAGATGTCGGATTCTTTTTTCAAGGAGCTAGTAAGTGCCAACATGTGAACCGTTTTCTGTTTCTACTTGCCCGGTGACGCCATTTCTGGCTGTTTCTTTGATGTGCTGCAAAGTAAGATTTAGCTATCACTTCTTAAGAGCCAGTGAGCATTGCATGCAACTATCCGACTATGGGAATTCTCACCAGTCATTTCCCAAAAAGTAAAATTTGATACCCAAATTTTCTTTCAATTTAGAAGCTGAAGTATTCATTTAAACTGTAGAATATGGTACGTTTGAAACCCTCCTGGGTGAAGCAGAAGCTAAATAATGGGGCCGGAGCAGGTGGTTTTGTGTTGGGAGTGAGCCATTTCTGTCTGGTGTGTGCCATAGGGCTGGTGTTCTGTCTGGTGTGTGCCATAGGGCTGGTGTTCTGTCTGGTGTGTGCCATAGGGCTGGTGTTTTGTCTGGTGTGTGCCATAGGGCTGGTGTTTTGTCTGGTGTGTGCCATAGGGTTGATGTTTTGTCTGGTGTGTGCCATAGGGTTGGTGTTTTGTCTGGTGTGTGTTCTATATCTACTGTCACCTAGGCTAAGTTTCTTGCTGGTAAACCACGGAACTAATGATTGGAGTTATATTTCTCCTTTTTGTTGTTTATTTTGTTATTCAGTGAAAAAATATTCTGGAATTTTAGAGGCAAAAAATGTGAAATGTCTTCAATAAGCATAAACAATAAACATTCTATATACATCCACGCAGAGCAGCATCATTGAGTACGCTTTATTTGAGAGTCAGAATTTGAGCGATTTCAGTATATTGGCAAGTACGTAACAAAATTTCCAGCAGATCTCTACTGTTACTCGTGGAAACACAATTATTGCTGAGTTAGGTGTGACTGTTGTTTTTAACTTTAGTGGCTGCTGAATCAAAATGACATGTTTTTCTCTGTCAACCCAACTTTTTGATTTAAAAGATTTTCATTTTGTTAACAAATCGAAAAAATTCTGCATTTTCCGGTGTGGGCTCATTTTTTAGAGTTCATAAAATTTTGCCTCTATAATGAAATATTAAGGAAAACTGCATGACTGTAATATTTTTGTTTTTTACGACGAATGATGCTATGTAAGTAAAATTGTATGCATGGAGTTGAGGTAAAACTTCACGCTTGTAGCTGTTGTGGGGGCTGAGCCTGTGAACAACCTAGCTTGATACTCTTACAATAGTCAGGCACATGCACATCGCACTACCCTGATCCGTTCTCCCATGATCTTCAAATCTTGGTGCAATTATCCGCCTCGCTCATCACTGGTCGCACCAAGACTTTCGTGGAAACCAGCACGATGGTTATGTATGTATTACATGAAGTTCGATACTAATGTTACAACCAAGCGCTTTGTAGCTCTTCAATAAATTCCGGACTATTCCAGCTTCATTTTTTGCTCGTGTATTCCCATGAGTCTTGGCGTCTATGAATGATGCCCAAGCAGACTTTCTGAGTTCTGACATCATCCCGATAAAATTTTCATCTTTGCTGAGCTGACGAATTTGTGGACAATCTAAAAATACACCGGCCGTGATTTTTCAATTGACTTTGCACGAAATACCAAGATGATATAATTGAAACAGTCGCCTTCTGTTGGTAATGCTTTTGCATTACACCCAGTTAAATGTGCAGCGGTTAGTATATTACTTCTTCCTGTCAACGAGTGGCTCGTGTAAAATGTTAGGAACTCTAAGCTTGAGGGCAAAATTGGAGGCCAATTCTCTGCAAGCCAATGTTTTTTTCGAGCCCTGATGTCTAACCTGCATGCGCCGAAGCAAGAGATGCTTTGTGTGCCCGCGTTGCTGACCAAGAAAAAAGCGTACTGTTTTCAGGTCATCACAGATGATCCAATTGCGTTTGTCATATTGTCACAAATCAAAGACTTTCTTCATGTCTTCGTTTTTCACGTAGGCTCACCGAAAGCCCACATGGGGCTGCACCGAATAAATTGCCATTGTGGAGAAGGACACACTTGAAGTTTCGCTTTGAGGCATTATTGAAGAATTACCATCCACGTGGGTTGTAGGTCGCAATTTCTAATTTCTCCAGCAAATAAGGAATGTTAGGCCAATACACAAAACTACCACACTTCGAATGTGCGGCAATTACACGCTTCCTCGGGCTCGGAAGTAAGATGCCTTTTCTAGGCTTTTCTCATTTAGTCTTGATGCTAGAAGTACCGATGCATTTTTGATAGACTCAAATCACGCACCACATCATTCATATTGTGCTGAACAAATCTCTCGGAAAATAAATCATCTTTCATTTCAAACTATGCGCCATTCCTGTCGTTGCGCTCTTCCACATTTCACAGACCGTCCAGAGAGAGTAGCTTAACGGAAACTGGCACTGGAGCTCCAGCTTAGTAAGGCCTGGACGTTTAGCTGGTAGTAGATCAGCTTATTCTGTATTACTTTTTATTTTTCTTATTTTGCCGTGAAATTTTCATAGAATAAAAGTAACGGCCTGCAATGATTTTTTGGTTCTCGCCCAAGCAAGGGTATACCATATGCAACTTACGGCCTGGTCCTTTGGCTCACATTCGTACGCTCTCGACCAACTGCCTCTGCACCGTGAAGAGCTCAAAGCTTGTCTTGATCATGAAGTTTTACTGTAAAATACGCGAAGTAAGCTTGCTTCACAAATTCGCTGATGTTTGCCTTTTGACCAAGAATAGTGAAACTACGAAAGATATAGCTTAAAGAATTGAGGCTGTTTAGTCATTCACGTCGAGAAGTGCAGGGGCAGAAATGATAGAAATGATTTGAAACAGCGGAACAGTCTATGTAATAAAATAATTATTTGGAATACCATGCAAACTTCGTGCTGGCAGAATATGCTAGTCTTCGTTTACCGAGCAGCACACACCTCTCGTCACACTGGCTCATGTGTAAACAGAGGAAGTTCCCAGCTGCGGATTATTAATATGCAATTTGTTAACAAGTCTTATTGCGTACAGCTAAGCAATTCCATTTTACTTATTCAGAGTGTAAGCTGTGGAAAAAAACCTAACATGTTAGAAAGACAACTGATAACAGTTTTGAGGTGAGAATGTCAATTGTAGTCTAAATCAGTAGAAAAAAAATTACTCAACAGGAATTATTTTAGAAATGGTTTCTCAATCTTTTTAGAGCAATAAAACATAACTATAGGGGCACTTCCTGAAGTAAACAATTGTGGAAAAATCGAGGATGTTTGCTTCGAACATCTTGAATTCATTAATTTGCTCCTGTAGTTACCGTAGCACTCGGTCTAAGGGCATTTCCTTTAGAAAATAGAAGAGCTCTAAGACGCAATGACACATCCTGCACACTGGGCCGCTCTGAAAGCTCGTGTGTCCGCTCAGCTGTGGCTGTTGGTGTGACGCCGGCGCCGGTGGTGCGCTTGAAAAGCGTGACCGAGCTCGGTAAGTTCCTCCTGTGGCCGTGTGGTGCCCCGTTGTGCCGACCTCCTCTGGCTTACATGACAGCTCACCCCTCGTGTGGACCGTGTGCACCCTGACACGCGTGTGGACCGTGTGCACCCTGACACGCGTGTGGACCGTGTGCACCCTGACACGCGTGGACCGTGTGCACCCTGACACGAGTGTTCCCCACTAACGCGCATATCAGAACCTTCCTTTTGATATCCTGCGTGAGCGGCTCCGCCTCGCCCTTTTTATGGCATTGCTTCCTGCTCAATGGAATTCTGAAAAGAGATTTTTGTTTGCGTATCTGGCTTGGCAAATTAAATGACTGGTCCTTATAATGAATAATTCTCTGAGCGTGCGCGTTAACATAGCTGGTGGTTGATTTTCGTTCCCAAAATTTAATTGAAGAAAGAACTGTTCTGTGCACGAGGTGCATGTGATGCATCTGTTGCGAAAGAAGAGGTGTGACCTGCCGGTGCCGTCATCTGCCCATAGCCGATTCGCCTAAAGTTATATTTGAAATTTTGTGCGCAAGGTGGCGTTTTTGGAATACACGGGAGTTTTCTTAACATTTTGATAAACTGGACGAGCAACTAGCAATACGGATCGTAATGCAAAAGTTCGTTCGACTGCCGTAGGAATATACGGCTATGATGCTGTAGTATTTCCGGGTGACTTTGTATGAAATATAACGAGATCAACTGCTATTCAAAGTTATTATACCATTTAAGGCTTGTGAAGGGGCGGGGCGACGGTTGCATCGTCCAGCTCATGGGGCGCTCCACCGCCGTCTTTTATTTCGACGACCCAGGGATGGCTGTTGTGTGCGGAGCGCCATTGCTGGCCGAGTCTTGCTCGTGTTCCGTGCACCTGACTTGTCTATTGAGGCTGTTGGTGCTGTCTTATGGGAGGCACGCACACGGCTCGTGAGGCACGCACACACACACGCGGCTCGTGAGGCACACACANACACGCACACGGCATGTCAGGCACACACGCACACGGCATGTGAGGCGCACACGCGGCATCTGGGGGTCGCAGCTGCGCGCTGGAGAAGCCATACTACCTCGCTCGGCTTCCGAGGCATCGGCGTCTCTCTTGCCCTCGCATTTATCTCGCTAGTTAGGTTCATCTCCTTACTCAAGTTTGCCCGCTAACTCGCCTAGTGCAAACGTGGCCCGATGCTCCCATCTTGCAGGCCATGGATCGAGCGTAGCTTGGAGTTGGAATTAATGCATCTGACGTTTTGCGAAGTGGAAAAAGAACGACCTTACGTTTTGCTCTACAGTCATTAACATTTATTTTTCCTTCAATTACGTTCTTGATTTTCTAGCGTTGCTCGTAACTTTCATTTCTTGGTCTCTGGTCTGGGGAGCTCGTAATCTACCTCTTTTATTTTACATTTTACTTGGATCCTCTTCTATCTTTGGTTGACGCGGCCCCTGCTGACTGTGCAGTCGTAGACCAGATCGTGTGCCGGGCGGCAGTGCCGTGCATTGGCGGCTGGCGAGCGTCGCCTGTTAATAGACGAGAGATCTTCCTTCACATCTTATCCGGAGAAAAGGCCTTTTAACGATCAATATCTTCTCATAAGTCTGATCGGAAATGAAGCAGTTGTGGGACAAACCTTGGCTATGGTCTATAGCTCGTGCACTTCGCGGCCGGTTGGAGTCAAGTGGGAGACCGGACAACTTGTGAACTTTTCGTGTACTTTAGAATTTGAAGTCAGCATGTGAACCTTGTGCTGACGCTGCAGTCTCAGGTTCATTTCGAAGTTGATTTGTGGAGAGCGATGTGCTGGTGAAAACATTCTCTGTGGACGAGGAGCGAGAGCTACATAGTCTAAAAAAATGATGTTCCTGGCCATCGTGTTGCGAGACTCGTGAGTGTACACCGGACAATAACGTGTCAGCCGCGCACCTAACCATGTTTCCAAATTATTAGCCATCGCAGAAGAGGAATTTTCGTTTATAGTTACAGAAGCTATATCTATATGCTTCCTATGTTGTGCAGATATTTGGATTTTATTTTAAGATTGTGCTCTCAATGTATTGTGCCTTAAATGTACACTCTTAAAAAGACCACTCCTGATACCTCCGTTCAACGGAGATTTTCAGACAAGGTTTTGTGCTGTATTGTCTCTGCGACCTCGTGTTGTGATTTATAATTCCTAAACATGAATTTCAGGTCGTTTTACATTCCCATTGCTTAGTTTCTAAGACTGCTATATGAATAGGAGAGAAAATGACAACGGGAAAGAACCGATCAAAATGACAGCTTGAAATAACTTTGTGCAGCTCTTTGATTGCAATTGACTTCCGTATTCATGTGTTGTGATCCAGCGAGTGTCGTACGGTGTTCATGACCCTGAGAGCCTTAACTTGTTCGCTGACTCAATAAGTGACGCCGGTGTAGCCTTGCATGATGTTCTTTGTGCCATCCTCTGCCTCGTTTGTTTGAAGAAGGCACTACTTTTCTTAGTTAGCAAAAGTGTCCTAGTTATTTCCTATGATACTTGATAACTAACTCAACTAATTTTTTAACAGATGTTCGTAGGATTAGCTGGTAGTGTGTCAGTGTGTTTTGTAACCAATGTTATGAGTGCCTGGAGCTTGACTCAGCACTCTGCCAAATTCGTATTTTTTCCAGTATTCTTGTGTGTGTAGATGGCCAGGAGGGCTTGCGGCCGAGTTGCTTGAGTGCGATATAACAGCCTTGTGTCTGTTCTAAGATATTCTTCTTTCTTCCCTTCTTCTCTCCTCCCTGTGCCTCTCATCTCTTGCGTTTCCAGCGTTTCATTGGTTCCACTTGCTTCTATAATTTTAATTTATTCATCACGTCCACATGAGCCTCCTCTGTCTTACTTGAGTCGTCTCGATGCGCTGCTGCCTCACTTGGCTGCCTTGGCTCGCCTTGCGCGCAGTCGGGCTCGGGTGGCGGGGCCCCTCAGCAGACGAGGGGCCTCTAGAGCCTCATGTTGGTCACACGTGCCACATTCATACCGAGTTCTGGATAGAGATTTGCAGTTCACTCACTGTTAGTCGAGGAATTCAAAGCGATTTGGGCCTTATCATTAACTCTGAGGTCTTTCACTACCCGAGTCCGACTGCCGGTCAGGGGTAGTAACGTTGCTGGATGCTTTTGGTGAGGTTATTACCATTTTCTGTGCTTCAGATGCCTTCAATTCTTGTGCTTTTAGCTGCTTTTACTTCCTATTCCTGGTCGCATCGAGACTACTGAAGCCAATACTTTACTTCTACCCTGAATATAAAGTTGCTTTTTAATTAACTCATTTCTTACATTTAGGGCGTAACACCAAATTATATAGTTCAATGACACCAATTGATATTTTCATGGTGTACCTTACACTTTCCAAGTTGAATTCCTTGCCATAGATGTAACATCGTGGAACTAAATATTTCTTCGTAGATTATCTTGAAATTTTTCTCTACACACAGCTTCGTATTTTTTTAATTTGCCTACCGCCCAGGAGCTCCCCATTTCATTTTTTATTAATTCATTAGAAAAATTGGAAACGCGCAGCTCTTTAATAATGATTACATAAATATTTTCGCTTTGAAGTGGACCGCGATTTTGAATAAGAATTTGAACAACCATCGCGAAATAGTTTAATACCAGTGGCATGTATCCATCTTGTGGGTGTAGACGGTCTTCAGGAGCTCGAAAAACCCCAACGCGGCCTGCCCTGCGACCCTCTGCGGCCCCCTGCTGCGTGGACTGCTGCCGGCATCTCTGGCCCTGACCACCTCGCTGCCGCAGGTGTCAGGTCTGATGAGGTGATCTACCTGCCGTCCCGCACGCCTCCGAACATCGCTGTCCCGCCGAGCGTGAGAGCCACTTCGTGCATCTGGACTGCCGCATCCCAAGACCCGTCAGTACCGCTCTCTTCTAAAGTCGCGCTCAGCTGCTCGTTACTGACTCCCACCACTACATCTCTAGTTACTTCAGTCGCCCAAATTCCACACACATTCAAGTATAAAGCCTCTACTGATTACTTCCTTGTTTCACCCGAGGCGTCTGATAGGACTATCATCCACAGGCCTCATGGAAGGGCCATTATCTATTCTGGATCGTCAGCAATAGTCAGTTCCACTCGTTCATCTCATTGCCGTTCCAGCGCATCAAGTGGACAGACTTTCTTGAACAATATCGAATTCTATTCCAGCAGTGACAGCGAAGACTCCTTTGTCTCTTCTCAGAATTGTTTCGTCTTGAAGAGTGCGTTGTTAGAGGACAAAATTTCTGTCAGTAGGCGGCCGACTTTAGCCAACATAGGACGCAGACAGTCCATAGACTTGAGTGAAAGCCACGCTGGGGCGGTCAGAAGCCAAGATCACTCTAGTGTGGCTATCAAATTAGCACCTGCAACGCCCGAATGTGACATCCAAAGTTCAAACAAGCCTCAAATTTATCCTTGTGTCGCTTCACGAGCACCTGAAGCGGTTAGTAATACCGCAGAATCTGCGCAGTTCAGTGGAGTACAAAAACGAAGTTATTCTGCCACGATTAGTGTAGAAAGAGGTGCCATTGTCCTACCTTTCAGTAGCAAAGCGTCGTGTCGTACTGCTGGCAATGTTGCCCCTCTAACTCATTCGTCACGTCCGCTGCTTCTATGCCGGCCAATTCCTAAGCCCAGCTTCACTCCTGAACCGCCAAAGAAACCCACGAGTGAAACGAAGCCATTCCTCACTCCTCAGCTTGAAACTAAGGCACAGCATCTCCTCAAGCGTCGTTGTAAACCGCTTGAGAATTGCTCTCGAGTAGTTTGCGCACTCACTCCCAAACTGAGCAAGAAGAGCAGTAGTTCGAAGCAAGGGTTAGTCACCATGGACGGCCCGAAGCAGGAAGACCCAAGTTCCCATTCTCAATTAAATCTAAGTAGTCAGTTGACTGGCAAGCCATTCTTTACGCCAAATTTGAAAAGAAAGGTGGAGGTAGGTGCTGATCGTACATTAATGGCTTCACCCAAACCATTCCTTACTCCTGAACACAAGACTCGTGATAAGTGTTGCTATACCGAGTCCACAAAATCGAGCACTTCTGAATTCACATTTTCAAAAGCTATAATCCATAAACTCACTGGATCTTTGAGATCTAGTGGAAAGTTGAGTGCTGCGACTAAAAGTAGCAGTAACTGCCCATCTCCAACGCCATATTACAAAACCTTGTCCTCTTTAGTTGCTCAAGCTGAAGAGGAGTTGGAGAAAATGCAAAGGACTTCTAATTTTTCGCCGAAAAGCTCCCGTCAGAATAGCGCTGAACTCGAAAGGCAAGACAGAGACCTCCAGTTTTGTAACCCCGTGTGTTGTTTTTCTAGCCCCCGAAAACGAAAAAACACGAGCAACAGTACTTTGCCCATCAGACCCATCGCTGCTGCTGCATCTGTGGGCCACCTTTTGCGCGATTCACCAACTGAAATCTCCAGCATTACTGACGCTCGAGTACCGCTCCGACCGAAGTCACGGTCTCCTTTGAATAAACACTTTAGATTGTCCTATCCGCTAAACTCCTTGCCACCCAGCCAACAATCCACGTCAGAACCATCTGTTCCTCTTAGCTCAGGGCTCGTTGGCAGAAGTGCTCTTCATTCAGTTCGCTTTAGTTGTCATGACCAACCCTCTGTCTCGGTCTCCCCTGTCCACCCCTCTCATCGTGCTCTCACTCCTTCTGGATTTTCTAACGGTCCAGGTAACTTCAACTTGATATTTTTCAATTGATATACCTCTTTTGAGCTCGAATTATAGTATAGTTCACTCTTTATCTCTCTCAAAAGACAAAGGGTGAAGCTTTTTTATCTTGATCTTGAGACTGCCGTAAATTCAATTTGCTCTCATCTAAGTTTTTGCAGCTTTGCACGTTACCATTAAGCTCTGCTCGCTTTGCTTTGGCTTCAAATATTTTGCTAAGATTTTTTCAGGAAGATTTCTCGTTTACCCATGGAATATCACATTCTGCTCAAATATTCTGTGTTGATTGCATTTTGATGTTTTGATTTGTACGAAAACTGTTCCTCTGCTCAATTTGGTTTTGTTATCTTCGGTTTGACGCACGAGTGAGTCGTTTTTAGAAGTCTTCCTGGGGGCGAAGTTGAGCGTAGTTATTTATTCATGTGTGCAATAATCTGTTTTTACATAGAGCACTTAATGATTCACTTACTAGTAAATGTGATGCTCGAGCTTTGGAAGCTGCAGGGCGAGGCGTCAGCGTAGACCGGCGAGTGAGGTACCTGCTAATAGAGGCTCATCATTCCTGGAGCCACGTAAAAGCAGAGAACTAGGACGTAAATGAGTATTTTTTAGGAAATTTAAATCCTAGCTGTTTCGTTATGAGGTTATGGATGGAACAAGAGAAGTACCTGTTGCATTTCCTACCGCTGGCACATGCTCATGTCGGCCAAATTGTTAGGTTTAATTTTTGTCATCATTCATTTTACAAATAAAGCATTGATAGATTGTGGTCCATGAGTATTTTCATTCTGTTCAATGTCGTCACTTCTGTTCTACTTGTCGCTCGGCTGCCCGAATTTGACGTCTTGGTGAGCCGTTTGAACTGTGCTGCCAACCTCATCCAACTCTGCGTCTTGAACCCAACGCTTGATGGCATTCGAGCTCGGATTTTCCTGTGATGTTCTCTGGTATGATGTGTTCGAGGGAACTGAATTCGTCTGAAGAAGCTTGGAGACTGGGAGTCCCTGCCATCACATGTCTGCTCGTGTGGCACACGCCTGGTGGCAGCGCAACAAAGTTTGGAGACTGGGAGTCCCTGCCACCACTTGTCTGCTCGTGTGGCACACGCCTGGTGGCATCTCACAGAAGAAAGAGTGGCTATGATCTTACAGAGTAGGGAACGTGCGCTGTAGAGCAGTCGTCCAAAGAATTCCAGTTTTTCTTATTCTCACATATACTCGTACGAGTATGTGAAGCAGATCTCCTCTGGTATTTTATGAATATTGAAGACATTGCTTAATTTCATTGCTTGCATAACCGTTTTCCTTCATTTGCTTGCTGTTGGTGCTTTTCCTACGTTTATACAGCGTTTTTCAGATCTCTCCAACCCTCAGTGCTGAGTTATTTCATTGAAATTGCGTCGTTCATCTCACAACCTGTCCGTTAGTGTGACTCTTCTTGTTAGATTTGTGCGAATCTCTCTAGTGTCATGGCTTCATGTCAGGTTGGCTTGCTCTAACTCGTCCCGTGCTTGTCCTGCTGCTGCTGCTGCTGCTTCTCCTCTTCCATTTGTTCATTTTTTTAGCAGTATTCGTTACGCTGCTCTCCTGTTATTCTCTCACCTTGCTCCCTGTGCGTGAAGCTAGTCGCCGTGTCGAGTGTTGGATCTGTAGCTCAAGTGCTCATTCTAACTCACTTGCCTCTATTACTTCTCCGTTGTGAGCAATTTAGTGTATAGAAGTGATATTCAGTCTCCGAGTTTGGGAACTTCTTGAGTGTCTGTCAAGCTTTTTCATGCCTGGGAAGCTAGTAATGTAGACAGTAGTTATGATAGGCTTTTAAAATTCTTCCCATTAGAGCTAGGTCACTTGACAGTGATTTGTGCCACCTTGGCTGTACGTCGGTCCCGTGGTCGCCGCAGTTTGATGCGGTCTCTGCTTTTACAAGTTGGAAATAATTCTCTGTTATAACTGAACAGTGAGTTTAAGAGTATTTCAAAACCATGGTTGTATTAGTAATCTTTACTCTACTTTGGTTTGTTTTCTCGTACTCGTTAGTTGATTTGGACGACGTTCAGAGTTATTTTGGGTCTCTTCTGTTTCACTTCTCGCCTCAACGAGAGGCTTCACGTTTAGGTTGTAACGTTAGAGCTACTTCAAAAACGGCATTTCGAAGCTATACTCATTCGAGGGATTGGGGAACTGTCTATGTTTTTAAAGTGCTCCTCTCTTTTTAATTTTTAAATTTCTTGTTAATTGTACTTCTAGTGAACGAGCTCACCCAGTATGTCAGATATTACTGTGAAAAACCTCCCTTATTGTTGATGAACTTTGAGTGGCAATCTCTTGCTAGTACCTCCACTGTTCGGCCCAAGTCTGGGGTCAAGATTGACTCTCCCCTCGGTGTGCTAGTGTGGTTATAGATGTGACCCTGATATTGTCTGACGCTGGCCCCCCTGCTCACCAGATCTGGACGACGCCAGTCACACGGACGAAAACCAGCGTTCGTCGTGCGGCCACTGCACCGACACCGACAGTGACGAGAACACCACCCTCGCCGTCAGCAACGCCAACAACGGCAGCAGCGGCGTCCCCAAATCCCAGCAGCAACCTCACCGGCCGCATAGAGTGCGGCGGCGGCAACAGCGTCCCAGCAATGCTTCTGACGAGGACCACAGCAGGTCTGTAGTAGAGGTCCTTGTGTCAGTCTTGATTCCTTCTTTATTTGGCTTCATGAGGAAGGATTGGCGCCCAAGGAGCGGTCGAAGAGACTTGCGTCATGGTGTCTTCTCTGAAGCAGGTAGTGTGCATCTTTCTTGACTAAATAAAAATAAATTAATATGATGAACGGAATCGGAATATATTGTATGTAAACTAAGTGTCTATTCAATTGTAGTCAGAAACGTTTGATCATGATTTTAAAATAACACTTTTAGCATCTTGAAAGGCCAAGGATGGATGGGTGAAGGAGAATCTCCAGGGGAACTTTCGAGCAGAAGTAATTTTCTGTAGATTAAAGAAGTGGAGTCTTTCTGTCATATGAATCGAAGAGTTTGAGCTGCAGCTTGCAAGAGATGGGAACTCCCATTTTGCACGCACAGTGCCAACATCTGGCCTCCGTTAGTGCACCAGTAATGGATAAGCGATCTTCAAACGGCACTCGTCGGTCCATTTACTTGGTGAATCAGTCCGTCCGCTGTGGCTTCTGCACGGACGAGCTACTTGCTCACGTCTGCACCGGATTGTTCACGCTATTTATTCAATCGTGTGCATCTTCTTGAAAAAATCCGTACATGTGATAGTTTTTCCTTAAATTTGTCCCAAAAATAAATATTTCACACCAAAAATATGTTCCTTATCTATTTACGAATTGATAAACAGTACCTACATTTTGTAATTCAATCGACTCTCCTATGCCTTCATGCTTATTCTTATGCTGTGAAATGTATGGGAATTTCATATTAGAAGATCCTATATTGCGGCTTGATAACTACCATATATTGGACTCCATTGAATGTTACATCCTAGTGTGTTAAGACGTTCTGGTGAATGTTTTCAGTGCAGAAACAAACTACTGGAAACATTTTCCCTACCATACCAATAATATATGTAGGACTAGACCCCTTTTTGATACGAATATTGAAATTCAGGGCTTTTTCTATCAACCACGCAAAACCTGTGGACGCCAGGAGCTTGGCATGTGCGTCTCACGGTCTTGGTTTCCTGACGCACTTTTGTGTGAACTCAGTCGTCGTTTCTCTTCCAGACGGCTACGTGGCAACAGCAGTGTGTCTTCTGAGCAACCCGCTGATGACGAAGACGAAGAGTACGAAGACGATGAAGAGGACGAAGATCTTCTGCTGGAGGATGAAGATGACGAAGAGGAAGAGGAGGAGCTCGTTGAGACGAGCTATATCGTCAACCATGAGGACTTTGATTGCGAGGTACAGCTATTTACGACGACTATAAAAAATAAATGGTATTTTGTTTAGCAGTTTTTTGTCCATAGACACATGAACCCCTAGTCTGGAGTTATATTCTTGGCCATACAAAGGTTGGGGCTCACGGAACTCTGGTAGAGCTCCTAATTGCTCGTGTTGCCAGGGAGGCGGCGGCGGCATGTCGGAGGAGCTGGCAGAAGAGAACAAGTCGCTCATATGGTGCCTGGTGAAGCAAGTGCGGCCCGGCATGGACCTCAGCAAAGTCGTGCTCCCCACCTTCATTCTCGAGCCCAGGAGCTTCTTGGACAAGCTCTCCGACTACTACTACCACGCTGACGTCCTCTCCAAGTGAGTGTAAATAGCGTGCAGGCTTGAGCGCATTGGCCTTAGTTTCAGACGAGTGTTGCTTCCGCTCCCAACTGTTCCTGTCATGCTCCTCGTACTGATGCGTTCGCTGTAAAAGAGGATTCAATTTTATTGCGAAGTAAATAGTTAAATTCAATCTCAGAATTTGTGTACTTGATTTTTCACGACTAGATTATACGCAGCTAAGTGCTTTCTCTCAAGTGAATGCTTCAGGTCTCGTATTTTAGGATGAGGAACTAGCATTGCGTTAATATCGCTGTCTATTACCCAAGAGATTATCCCATTGCACATCACATTTCTGACGCACGGTAAATGGATAACGTACACGCTTGTTTTTAGCAACGCTCACGCAAAATTTTCTTGTAATTTCTTCGAGCCTTGTTAACGTAAGTTGAATTTATCGTTCTGCAGTCGCTTGAGACGTTCGATGATCTTACACTTGAGTAATCTACGGTGCGACATTGCTGAAAGCCGAACATCTCTCTGACCTGGGAAAAATAATCTGGTTTAGTTCGTAGTAAAAGTGATGTTCAAAACTAACATTTAAGGTTTGCATTAGGGAATCAGGTGAGGAGAAATTGGGTTCACTGGGTAAAGAAAGATGATGAAAAACAGATATGAGTGGTCGCAATTGTACAACTAAATTTCATTCCTCATTGAAAGGTTGTGTGAATTCTACGCAAAGAAGTAGCAAGTTTATGTTTATGTGCCTGAAAATGTTCAAAATTTAATTGTTTTCCATCTCATTGTAGTGACCACCCTCATTGGAGACGAGTCGTTGCCCATTGTTAGAAAATGTTCTGGAGTCAATTGGACGCAGGGAACAGGTGCTGGACTGGAAAGCCATTTCTGAAATGAATAAACTTGGCTTTCCGACAGGGCTGTGTTGGAGGACGACCCGTTTGACCGCATGAAGGAAGTGGTCAGATGGTACCTGTCAGGTTTCTACAAGAAACCCAAAGGCTTGAAGAAACCCTACAATCCGATCTTGGGCGAAACCTTCAGGTGCTATTGGAAGCACCCCAACGGCTCCCGAACCTTCTACGTAGCGGAGCAGGTGCGTTCATGCTGCTCTACAGTCACGTCACAGACCAATGTTATGTTGCACGGATAAGCCACATATCCCGTTAGTGATGAGGGCCTTTAAAATGTATCTGTGAATACCTAAAGGTGGGCAATATTTATTTTTCCTTCGGAAGATTTGCTGGGAAATATCAGCTTATTTTACATCTGATAATTTAAAGAAATTAGACCGCAATGTTTAGCTCACGTGCCCCCCCTCCC
>VOMN01032917.1:0-15829 GCA_014899125.1 Orchestia grillus | reverse complement strand
GTACAGACGAGCGCAGGCTACAGACGAGCACAGGCTACAGACGAGCACAGGCTACAGACGAGCGCAGGCTGCAGACGAGCGCCGGCTGCAGACGAGCGCAGGTGCAGGCGAGCGCAGGCTACAGACGAGCGCAGGTACAGACGAGCGCAGGCTACAGACGAGCGCAGGTACAGACGAGCGCAGGTACAGGCGAGCGCAGGCCGGGCAGGTTGGGGTTCAGTGGGTCGTGGGTGAGTGCGATGCAGCTGTGCGGCCCCCCAAGGTCGCGCAGGCACCCGCGTACACCGCACACAACATTCTACTTCGCTCGTTTTTGCGGCCTTATTGGCACTTCCACAGCGGCGCTGCCTAATGAAAGTGAAAGGCCGGTTAGGGGCGCCACGCGCCGCGCCAGCAAATCCTTCAGCAATAAAAGAGCATCGTTCATTACCGTCATGAGTGCAAAAACAGATCGCCGCCCGCCCGCTATCTCGGCGACAATCGCTCCTGAATGTCATCGCTACCTTTCATTATTCTCCGTTTTTCAATTGACCTCGACGTGGCTTGTTTTTAGGTCTGTGGGACGTACTTATGTAGGCTTCTCATTTAGGCTTCTGATGGAATAAACACCGACGTGAACAAGTGGAACTGTGGAGAAACTAATTCATGGGATGCTAAAGCATGACGTCATGAGGGTGCCAGCGTCTGGCTGGTTGAGCATGAGTCACACAACGCCCCGTCGTTTTGATCATTATCGAGGTTAACTGGAGTTGACCAGCACCGCTTATCAGGCTCCTCAACGTATCATGAAAGTCTTTTATTCATCTCTTTTAAGGCATAAGCCGCCACAGACTTGGAGTACGATAAGTTTCGTCTGGACGATGATTTAGAGAGTCCCTGCTGTCTAGTGTGATCCCGTATCGCGGACCCTAAACGAGTAGGGTTACTTTATTTGAGCAGATTGGTCTTCACATGAAGAATCGCAACACTACTTGTACCATAATTAAGAGCTATCATCTACGCTAGCACTAGAATGGTTTCTTTATTAGAGCATATTGATCATCAAATGAGGTAGGAAAACACTACTTGCACCGTGATTCAGAGCCATCGTGTACGCTAGAAATAGTAGGGCTCGTTATTGTTTTTGTCCCCACGACTCGTAAGGAAAGTCTTCGTTCCGCTAAATTAATGGCTGCGAATGTGTGTGTCTACACCGTCGGTCTTCCGTTACTCGTAAAAAGCGATATGAAGAACGCGAGTGTGACTAGCTTTCCTCACTAAGTTTTCAGCGAGTCTACTGTTTTCCTCACTAAGTTTTCAGAGAGTTTGCAGTGTACAGACTGTGAAATTAGCGAACCATATCATCGATGTACATTTATCTTTGCTGGCCCAGTTAAAGGTGAGCTTCCAGTGCCTAGTAAGAGCTGTCAACAACAACAGCAGCAGACGGAATGGTCTTACTAAACCGGTTGGCAATGAATTCTTCTCGCAGGCTTAACAGGTACACTTCACTAAGCCGCAAGGGATTATAAAAGCACTGCAACCTTCTAATGCCTCGAGTCAGCCTGTTCCATAAAGCTAAGAGCAAGTATATGGAGTCCTGCAGCCCGCAAACAGGGCAGTCAAGCTCCGCAAGACAAGCTCCGTGCGCCACCCCGACTCCAACGGCAGCTTCAGACAAGACAGCTCTGCTAGATCCATCTGGCGAGGCACCTCGGTTGTACCGAAACGCAACAGGTTGCCGTATAAGGTGCACCTGGTACAGCACCCAGCTGTACACTGGGCCAGTACAGGTTTCCCTATAAGGCCCTACTGGTACGGCACCCTCGCCGCGTGGGGCCGCATTTCACCGGCACCTAGGGAGGGGCCACGGAAGCTGCTCTTACTTTTTGTCCCCTCCATTATCATGTGCAGTTTATGGGGAGTTTTTGTTACTCTGGCGGGAGAGTCTTGATTGCTCTGTCGCACTTGGTGCCTCCTTAATACTCCGCACCTCCGCCATTAAATGTTGCTTCTTTGATGGTCTTGAACTGCTTCGCTTGGCGCTTCTTATGATATTGTTTTTTTTCTTTTTCACGTGTATCTGCATTACTAGACTAACGGGGATGGTTAGTGGGTCGCTGCTTTGTACTGAGCTCACAATAGGTAATTTCTCGCTTTCACGGCTTCTTTTGTCTTGAGATCAACCCCAAAGAAAACTAAGAGAAGCCAGAGAAAACCGCAGTTAAAATCGCACGTAATTTGTTAGTTCATGATGAAAAAACTCTACATCCTCGAAACGTGATCCTGCTGTGCAAAGTCCGTTGCTTCGACGACTGATCTGGTAACCGAAAGTTGCGTCTTTGTGTAGCTGTCGTACACAGCTCCTGCAACACACATCATCGAGTTTGCCTTGTACGTTTCGAAACGAGGTACGTTCGCTCACTCGGGGAGGCAGGGCTGGCTAGATTGAAGTGAGAGACTTACACGTCCGCAGCCTTGAACTACGAACCAGTGCTGGCCTGTGAATCATAAAGTGTGAAGCAACGTTGCGTTTTTCTGAAGGGGCCAACGAGCGAGACGTGAAGAGCAATGATGCTTCTAGCACGACTCGATGATTGTTCACTATTTGTCCGTTTATCTTGTCCTTAGCCTTGACCTGTGAATATTTTCGCCCACGAATAGTGAGTTGTCAAAAAAGAAACAAAAAGGAAGATTGAATTTTAACACTGAAGTGCACTAGATTCTCGCGCTGAAGGTTTCTAGGTCAAGTCTACTGATAGGACGGAGTTTTCCTGCTCGTCCAGTATTGAATTTAAGCGCTCAGAAAGCTTCAGCTTTACTTAACACTTTGACTACGATTCTCCACACAGGTAAAATTCTATGCCGAAAAATATCTCTACTGTGAATTTAAAAATGAAGGATTTTGGTTTCACAAATTTAATCACTCTAACAATTTTCTTTCTAATTTGAACTAGCTTATTCGATTGAAGAACACTAATTTGACGAAAACTCGAAAATTTGTATATATGCATGATAGTGCTTTGGTTACATTAGGTTAGGTTAGATAATCGCGTGTTCCATACATGGCCCACTCCGGAGGCAAAGTGTTAAAGGGACGTGAACACCACTTAAAGTGATACATTCGAGTGTTTAAAATCATTCACTAAGTATTTATAGCCTGAGTCTGGTTTTTTATGTTATTTCTCACGTGATAGATTTCTCACCCGGTGGTAAACAAAGAAACTCTTCAAATGTTTCACTAAGTAAGGTAACGCCAATAGGAATACAATTTGATGCTCTTTTAGGAGGTTTGGTACAAAACGCCAGTGAATTCGAACTGATCGCTCTGAAACTGTTTGTTTAATTGGTTTAGACAGGCGAAGGAAATGGGTGTTCAAATGAGTATTCTTTCCTACCCAATATAAACCAATGATTGATTCAGATTTGAGTTGTAACTATAGCTCTGTACGAGAGGTTAAAGTTACTTTAATTCTAATCTAAGAATCTGGTAGCTATGCCATAGTACGCGAGCTATTGCTATTAAGTTTGGTGTAACGGTATTATCGAGTGCCGTAAATAAGTTTGGTATTAATGTTGTTATTCAATGCCGTAAAATTAGTATTAAGGTGTTATTGAATGCCGTAAGTTTGGTATTAAGGTGTTATTTAAGGCCGTAAATAAAATGCTACAGGCCTCGTAGGGAAGATAGAGTCGACAACTGCTAAGACGATGCTGCGTGCACCTCCAACAAGATAGAGCGACCATAAGCTCTACTGTAACGGGAGGACAGGCAGGCGTCGCTTGTGCCAAGAAGAGAATGTGAAGCGCGTCCTGCGGCCGACAGCCTTCTCCAAAACCTCTAGCGTTCCAAGTTCGAATACAGTCCAGGGAGCCGAGTTCCATTTGAAAACTGACGAAGGAACGAAACAGAGTTGGAAGAGTGAAATCCTTCACCTAATCACTTATAGCTCAAACTGGTCAGTTGCTGCCGCCGCCTAATTACGTCCGAATTGACTTTTCCTAAAAATTTTGTAAATGACATTTTTGTTTGCATGTGCTGCGGGGAAGTCTCGCCAGGGCAGAGCGTGACGTTACAACAGCCGAAGCAATGGCTCATAGGTCGGCGTAAATTTCACAAATGCGAACAGTACGTACACAATGCGTGCAGTGAATGAATCCATTTGTGAACAGTACAGTGTGCACAGTGAAGCAATCCATTTGTGAAAAGTAGTGTGTACAGCGAATCTATAACATGTAAACAGTCCACTGTGTACAGTGACTGTCACACACATGCATACGACATAACGTATGCAGACAATGCATAAAATCACCTCAATTTAGGGAGCAGTTGAGGCGCTGCGTTGCAGTCACGTAATTCGAGGGGCGAATAGCCCATCAGGAGCTCAGGTCCGCCCGCGAGACGCGTTTAGATGCGTCACGCAGGAGCATTACTTCTTGTTCACTGGCCTCACTCACTGCTTGTAAACAAACACAAGTTCCGGTGATTGGCTGTGTTAGATCACCTACGGAGATATCGAAGGGGTTTTAATTTTTCAGCGAGTTATAATTGATGGTTTCATTGCGTTTCAGCCTGTTTTCTTAATTTTATCGAGACATACTGCGACTTTTGTGATGCTCACTGCAGCCAATAGAAATTTAAATTCAGCAACATTATTTCCAGTTCTACCAGCGAAATTTGTTTTTTTTGAAACCTGCTTCTTCATTGTACGCTGGAGAAAAAAATTGGGCTGGAGTATCGTGCAAAAAAGATAAAAACGTCCATATAAAAGAATATTAGTGGGTCAAAATTAATAATTACAACTTTCTGCTTTGTATAACTTGAGTTGCTTCGTTTTTCGATTTCATTTATTTAAAATTTTGTCTCTTCAAGTTTGGGCGAAAAAAGCGTACAATGAACATTTGCTGTACTGATTTCTTTCTGGATTGCAAAGTTTAGCTCGAGTACGCTTTCAAAAACTGGCCTGGTCAGAGCTCCAATCTTGTCAAAGTTGATAACTTATCAGGAAAAATAATACTGCACAGTAAGGAGAAAAACTTGCTCAAGTTAATACCAAGACAAACTCGAATGAGGGTTGTGGAGAAAAATCTTTTTTCGGAGGCTCCCCCAGTGGCCCCAGTTAACTCACTACAATGCGTTTATAAACTGTGCATCATACACGTATGTTTATGTTCATACAGGATGCTGCAGGATTCTCTGAACAAACTTTAATAGAAGGTTCAGTTCTGAGAAATAAACACGTTTTACTCTATGGAGGCATGTCTGAAAGTGCTCACTTGAAAATTTACGAGGACTTTAAAGTTAGAGCTTGTCGGTAGCGAAATAAGGAATCAAATTCAGAACAAGATTATCATTATGAGCGAACAATACAGAGTTTGAAGGTAGGTTAGGTATTCACAGTAGGTGTTCGAAATTCCATCCGTTTGCGATGAAGGATGCGTGGCAGCGCCGGCGCAATGATTACCGAACTCGTGCGAAGACGCCAGGAACCAGCCAAAGACAACCGTCCAACGTCGCTCTAGTGTGAAATTTCATGTAACTTAATCTAATTTCTGTTTTCCATAATCGTTAAAATAGTCGTAATAACCGCCTGCCGTCTGTCGTACGTAATCATTGAAGTAATCAAGATAACCATCAGTGCTTTGCCATATGTAATGGTTGAAATGATCAGAATAATCGTCTGTCTTGTCGTAAGTAGTCGTTGAAAATAATCAGCATATCGTTTGTGTTATGCCCCTAGTAATCGTTAAAATAATCAAAATAATCATCCGCAATTTGCCGCATGTGATCATTAAAAGAGAAAAATAACACTTAAAAAAGAGAGAAAAAACGCATTTTGGCAGTAAGATGAGAGAATCTTTGAAGTAAAGTAGTTTACTATAATGCTGCTTCCGCTGATCATTAAATACAAAGAGTATCTTTACATTTCCTGCTCATTGACGAAGAGGAACGAAAGTTCACTTTTAATTAACGCGAGTCTGTTCAGTGAGGACTGGCATCTCCAGTAGAAATATTGTGGGGCCCATGAGGCAGCTCCCATCTGTTCGAAGGGGCGCTTGCCCCGTCAAAAGCGTCTCTTCTTTCATAAATGGCGCTTTTACAAATAGAAATGGAATGCATTTTCCACCTTGATCTTGAAAATGACGAGCCATCGCCGTAATGGCAAACATTCATCAACACATTTTCTTTTATAATATTTAACCAGTCTCATGCATTGGAGACGAAACTTTGCGAATTATGGAGAAATATTGTGCGACAAGAAAGAGCGACAAAGTGATATAATCTATAGTAATAAATGCGCACGGCGGTGGGTCACTCTTTTACAACTTCACTTCTGGAAACCTTGTACAGCACATACAAAGGAGACAAAAAAAATGTACTCACTGCTGGTAATTAAATAATTTTGAAAACGAAAGACCCGCGCATGCGCGCAAATTACCGGCGAGTGCCACCAACTCACGGCTGATTTAATACTTACTTACACTATACTTCCTCATGAGATTTAATGAGTGCAAGTCCTTTCGTTTCGAAGTGATTGTATTACGAATAGCGAGTAAATTTTTTGGGTAGATCCGCACGAGTTCGTAGATCTCGCCATTTTTGAATCAGGCCGTCAACTCCGCGAGCAAATTGGCAACATTTCGGCCAAATCCCGACCCCAACTCCTGACATTCCGGAGACCCGAGTTTTCCTTACTCGGTTATTTTTGGCGATTTTTCACGTGACTTTTTGCGATAATTCTCGTGAACCATAACAATTTTTCCAACTTGGAAATATTATTGGGAATAGTTCCAATTAATAGCGAAATCCCGCAAGCCTCACCTTGAATCCTTACTAATTCATTAATTATGCTCGCATACTTTGCTCTCGACTGCGTCGGAGGTGCAATCACTGAGTCTCCGCATTAGCTAATTTAATTGTGGCCCGATAAAAGCGGCTTTCAAGCTAATGCAATCCAAATCTTCCGCACCAATGGTTTGAGTGCGGTTATCCATCTTCGCATTCAATGTACATTAGAATATTATGTGTTACCAGATAAGGTGATAATTTTATGCGTGGTAATTAAGCTCAGATTCTCACTCTTCGTGTTCTTGGCTTTCGATTTTGTCGTTAGAACGCCTCTTAGATATTTCCACACTCGCTCTACTCCTTATTCACCAATTCTTGTTTCGCGGGTTGTCTAATTTATTAGATTTTCTTTTAATAAATCGCTTCGTACTTGTGACTCCTTATTCGCGACGGTGGACATCGTTTGAAGTTTTGACGAACTTCTTCTAATGAACTTCATTCAAGATTTCTTGTAACTTCCATTGAATGGCCCAATATCTCGCTTGGAATATTTATTTCAAAGTTGCTCAAGGTATTCTAACATGCGAAAGATTCTCTCCAACAATGTCCCTACCTTTTAGCTCCGTTCATGTTTGCGTAAAGATACCAATTACTTATTAAAGATTTCACTAGTATTGGTATTGTTCCGCAGAAATCTTAAAGGTGCTTTTGTGAGGCCAGACTGATGCAGTCTTACGATGATTTTAATTAAATTGTACGTGGAAAATCGCTTAATCTTTTCATAGGCATACACTATGAAGAAATTCTTCATTGGACGAAAACATTAGCCCCCTAGCTACTAACGCATCTTCATGAATTTCAATTGATATTCGCGTTCTCTGGAAACCTCGAGGACGACTTGCCCTCTTCCTCGAAACGAAATCTATTTCGCTAAGAAACGTTCCAGGGTAGTAAACAGGCTTTGGGTGTTAAATCCTCCGAAGTTAAGTGAACAAATGTTCAATATTTTTGATGTGGACGTTGCCGAATGTGGAGCTTGGGATTCAAGAGACGCATCTCGCTGCGTTTAGATGTAAGCGGATGTATGTTTGTGCTCAAACGGACGTGTTTTACTTTACCGTAGATTTTGAATGCTTTTTGTAAGCGACTTACCGACACACGTGCTAACGATAAATCCGCTACATCGAGTAAATCTTGCCAACGATGTATTTTCTACGACTCGTTTGCCCGCTGAATGAGTAGATGATAATTTAATATAGTATGGAGTTCTTGCAATTTACGAGTTTACTTTGTTTAATTCTGGTTGACGTCAAGTTTGAATTCGCTGATCTGGTGTTAAAAAGCGACGCATGTGTCTGCTAACATCTAAATTCCTATTTGTGTTTTGTTCTTTTGTATTTTATTTGGCTTTTGCTTCAAATCCTATGAGATCCGTCTCAGAGATTCTTCATTTTTACTGCCCGAAAAATAGTTCCCCCGGTAAAGAGCCTATTTAAAAAATCTATAAACAAGTAAATCTGTTTGAAGTTCAAAGCAGGTTCCTTGGATTTAAGCAACAATACGTTTTTTCCCCCACAGTCGTCCCTGTTCGACGACAAAGCCGAGTTAGAAGATCAGTAGCGCGCTGTCGGAGGCGATGCTTTTTGCGGTGCTTTACTGCATGTTCAGCCCGCGTCCCTGCCCCGCCTGCTGAGGAGGCTAAAAAATCCTCCTTATCGCGCTCCCCGCCGCAATTCGTCGCCACCGAGACAGCGACACATCCCTGGCCCTTCTGTATGTACACAGCGGGGTCCTAAAGAATGTGATCGCTCTTTGAAATTCAACAACTTCGAAACAAAAAACCCGCGCATCTGCGCTCAAATTGCCACCAAGAGCTACCTACCCACGGCTAATTCGATAGGTACACTACGCTTCCGCATGAGATCAGTGAACGTATGTCTTTTTGCTACGAAATTATCGAACTGCTAACAGTGAGTACATTTTTTTGGGACCCCTCTGCATACAAACATAGGTCTGCCGTGACCATGCCGCACAACAGGTTCTGGTTTTCCTTGAGGACGCCCCTGTCGCGTTAGCGCGCCTCCCTGCGTGTGGGAATGTATGTACCTACATACCTACCTATGTGTTGGGTGTGTTCTTGTTACTTTTCATGCGCTAACGCTGAGGTTTACCCACGAGGCCATGGCTGTTGATTTTCACTTCAAATTTCAATGTCATTTCAAGTTCCAATGGTATGTAAGCCAATGTTTTTCAATGGAATATAGATACAGTTGACGCTCAAGATATTCAAGCTCCCATCAGCTTTTTAAAGGGGTGAGAAGTGGTCCATCGATGCTGGACATATTGGCAAGATCGCATAATGTTATCGAAAAATTGAAGCACGCACCTGCCCAAAAGAGAGTTCGAACTCATAAAATTAGAATTGCTATTTGAGATCGGCCGAGTCCGGTATGTTCAAATATTGCACTTCTTCTGCATTATGCTGGATAGAGGTCCGTTGTTGTCAGAGTCAACTGTAGCTTTTGTCTTTCAACGAGGTGTGTATATATATGATTGTACTGTACATAACTTAACATTTCCTTTTTATATCGAATCCTTTACGCTTTTTGTTTAAAACCTTCCGTGGGCAGTAAGTCAGGCCATATCTCTTACCTATGAGCCGCTTTTATGCAATAGGAATGGATCTGTATTCATTTCTTTCCATGTAGGCCATCCATGGGTAGTACCCCAACGTACGTATGTACGTGTGGTGAAATAGAATCAACGCAAAACTACTTTACGTACAAATGAAGAAAAATGCAAACTGCAGTGTGAAAGTTCTCCATTAATTGCTTCCTGCATACTCTGTATACGTACATGTCGACGTACATACCCTGGAAATCCTTGAACGTGGTTCGGATCTTATTGCCCAGGCCGCACCTGTGTGCCGCCTTTTTGCCCAGGCCGCACCGGTGTGCCGCCTTTCTGCCCAGGCCGCACCTGTGTGCCGCCTTTCTGCCCAGGCCGCACCGGTGTGCCACCTTTACGTTCTTGCAATTCAAACAGTCACGTAAATACGTATGGATACCTGTAAGCACGTGCTGATGACTGTAATTACTCGCGGACACGTGCCGGTACAAGTGGATACGTTCTGATGTATGACGATACTTTCTGATACGTGTGGGGGCGTGCTGATACGTGGGGATGCGTGCTGATACGTGTGGGTGCGTGCTGATACGTGTGGATACGAGCAAGTATTTGCAGATACGTACACTCACGTGCTGTTCTGTTCAGTACACGACTTAACACTCGAGACGTAAGACTTGTGATTAACTTCATGCCGAACCTAGCTCAATTTCTTTCTTTCTGTAATTTTTATTGTTTTAGTTTTTTTTTATCAAAGTTAAAGTTTTAAGTACGTTGACTTGCAAGGTGTTTGATCAAATAATGGATTTTAAAGTCGGCAATTACGAGTGTCCCCCCACAAGTCTGTATTCAAGTTTAGTAAACGAGTCTAGTGGTGCAAAAGCGACATGTAACTCGCATTTAGTAACTCTAAATATTCCTGCGTGTTTTCAGAGCTTAGGGCGCATTCGACTGAATATTTTATACGAGTTCGAGTCTAGCAGAACGCGCCTAGCCGTAGGACGGCAGCACATCACTCGCGTTTATAGTTGTTCTAAATAAGCGTGCGGCGGGACCCAAGACGTCCTTATGTTGTCATCAAGGCCATTTGTCTGCCATTTTGGATCGTTTGTACCATTTATTGACGCCCTAAGTCGGGCCATTTATAATCATTCGTGTCATTTATCAGAGACATCGACAACAGTCATTAGGAAGCCTCGACGCTCAGCCTCGCTAATTGGTGGCTATCCCCAACGCCTTGAATTTGTTTAGCATATCCGTCTTAATAATTCAGGATGACCGATGTTGTCATGTGGCTCGGTGGAGCCTTGCTATTCATGCTGCATGCCAGGGTTCGGCCAAGCCTCGTCTCCCATGCTGCATGCCAAGGTTCGGCCAAGCCTCGTCTCCCATGCTGCACGCCAAGGTTCGGCCAAGCCTCGTCTCCCATGCTGCACGCCAAGGTTCGGCCAAGCCTCGTCTCCCATGCTGCATGCCATCGGAGTTGAGCGTCCAAGAGGCAATCTCTAAGATGGACGCAGCTTGACTTCTTATGTGAGGTTTCGTCAAACTGATAACGAGTCACCAGCCGTTTGACTCGCGTCAAGTATTGATTGTTCTTTTCCAGTTTCCCCAGCTAAACTGTTGATATCGATCGAGTCTTTTTGTCGCGTCTCAGAGTGTAATTAACTAGGATTAGTAATGATGATACTGGATTGAAATGATGCGCTCAAAGTACGGTTTTAGAACAGGTCAAGGACTCAAGTCTAGGTACGGTTCTTCTACATGCAATAGTTCCAGAAATGTTCGAGTGCTCAAATCCATAAATGGTTGTTATACAAACAGTAGTTCCAGAAATGGCGGTTACGTTTCCAGAAATGGTGAACTCAGTCCCAAAAACAGTGGAAGGCACACACACCAAATGCATTTGACGGCCGTGCTTCACAAGCCTTCAAATCTTGAACACTCCAGTCCCAGAGAACTTTTTTGAGACCATATATAATACAATACGTCACAATACGTCACGAATCCGTTCCCTGCCTCTTTAATTAACTCGGGAAGGTTTCCAACCGTGCCATATTTCTCGATTGATGTGCAAGTGAGATTTGTTGTTCGTAATTTGCGTCGCTCTGCTCTAATGGAAGTCGCGTCCATTCCGCCGTCACAAAGGTAAATGGAGTGACATGAATTGGAGATCTGCAGGGGTAGCACGGGAGCGACATCGGGCAGTTCTGTGAGTGATGTGCCGAGCTAACGTACGGTGATAGCCATGAACAAGCGCTGCAGTCCTGCGTGTGTTGAATGGAGACTAACTGAGCGAGAAGGTATTTTTTTTAAAGAGTTGAAATGCATCTATGAATGTGAGGCAATACGACTGAGCCCAATAATGAAGGTAAATGTAAGGATGTTAAATGATCGTCTCCCTCGCAAAGAAAATGTACCGTCATTGGGAGCTAGGATATTCTCAAAGCCCTAAACTTCATTTATTATTATCGAGTCTGCGGCAGAACTAATTAGGCATCAATAAAATTTTGCAGAGCTCTAAATCGCGCATCACATGTGGCATGTGGGAGTCCGCCTCCCACGCCGCTGACACTCACATGGGGCCTCCCCCTCCCCCTCCTCAGAGCTTCCCGCTCGCCTTATCTGCTCCTTTAGGAGGAACTGGCGTGGTCTTTGTCTAATTAAGTTTTCATCGCTACAAAGAATGTCCGGCCTCATTGTTATCAGCCCTTGCTCTGATAAAGATGAACGCGTTTTTAAATGGGTCTCAAGTCGCTTGCAATTGTCTCCACTTTTTTATGGATTCGGGAAGCTACGCGGAATTGATTTGCTAAAAGAAGACCTTGCTGGCGAACTCAACCTTGTGTGCAAGAATTACATTAGACGAGTAAATCACGTTTAAAATATGTCTATTTGAGAAAATGTTATCCTTGTGAAGAGAAAGTTGACATTTCATGTGCGAGAGATTTCTTACCTGGTGCTTTGTGTGGATGCTGCAGGATAGTGTGACGGTGTATTTGTAGCTATTAGGCGGACATTTTCCCGTTTGTTGTGGTCTCATTTTTTATTCCTTAGAATCAGATCCGCACCACCGGATGGGCATGTACCGGTGTACACTTGTCCTACTGCTGTTCCGCGTTGATGGTCTTTGTGCTTGAAGGGCTCTGTGAGAACTCGTCAGGCATTACCTGTACTGTGTAATGAGACGCCAAGTTTATGTATTTGTTTGCTGTTTGCGTGTAAGCATTTGAAGGAGTTGGATAAGGAGAAATTACCGGGTCCAGGTTCTAGAGTACGTGTTCCTAATCAGCGAGACAATGTCAAAGAAAGCAGTCCGTAACATGACTCAGAAAATTATATTATTTCGCATCAGACTTTTCATCATTATAAAATCGGCATGGACAAGCTAGCACTTGATAAAAGTTAGCGTATTTAGGAAGTGAAAAAGTTCCAAATTAACCAAAGTGCCTTTCTCTAATTGCAGAAACTGCGGAGACCTCGGGTGACGGCGTCGAAGCAAGCAGCGGGTGAGTGGCATTGCATGTGTATGGGTAAGGCTGTGTGTGAAAATGTACAGCAAGTAACCAAACGTTTGTCTCAGTGTTATGTCCCCGGCTTAAATCAGTGTGATAGACCAGGTAAGGAATGATGTCGTGGAATGACAACTCCGTAGTCTGCTGGCGTTGGACTTTGTGGCAACCCGCCATTGCACTACTCCGCTCGTTCCTGTTGCCATGTTCTGTGATATTTTATTCTTTAGTGAGACACTATACATCACCATGTAGACGGAAGCTTCCGTTTAATTTATACCTTATGTTTAGGTAATAACGGTGAATTAAGGGTAACATGAGCTCTTTGAAGGAATTAGTGTAACCATTTTCCCGCTCATGCGTGCTGGTTCAGCCGTGTTGCAACCACGTGTGAAAACAACTCGCGTTTTCCAGCAAAAATCCTCTACAACTTGGTACTGCGAATCAGCAGTTCTTTAAATTATGTTCTCTACGTCGCCACCCCTGCATAAAACTTCGTCCAGTACGTTCTAACTAGTTGGCCGAATGTAGCATATCAGGTGCAAGGAACCGTCTCGGGACATCTAGAATTCAGGAGTGACTATTTACAGTTAAAACCTCTCGTCTACAGACACTGTATGTTCGCGGATATCGATGCAGCGACAAAACCTGCTGCAGTTTGAACACTCATTCCCCTGGCTAGAATGTCAGGTACCAAGGTGCAGAATAGTCACATGAAGAATATTCAATAGAAGTTCAAATAGTCCAAGGAATATTCAATGATTCAAATTCTTTTGCACGCTTAAAATTAACCTAAAATCAAATAACTCAGATCCAAAAAGAAAACCATTCCTTTCGCAAAAACGCCAGCCGAAAGAATTGCGCTTTTTGCGGTTATGAAAATTTGACCGATGCTTTCACTTCACAAGTATGTGTTCTTTTGATGGCTCTAGTTCATCAGCAACAACACTCGTATTCGGTGGAAATTGGATTGGTTAGGTACAGCTGGTGACAGTTTTCAAAGGAAATTGGGATAGATTATGTGCGTTTGACGAAAGGAATCCTATAGAATATAATTGATCACGTGCAATTGGCGACAGTGATCACATGAAATATTAATTGGAAAGGTGTAGTTGACGGAAGGCTTTTTAGGAATTTTGGCTCATTATTTTAGTTAACCGTGAGCGGAAGTAAATAGTTCGAGCTCAGGAACAATTGCTCGTGGGTGCAACGGTTCCCTGCTACACACCCACCGCGTAACCTTCCGTGCTTCCTTTGCCTGACTGTAAGCCCAAAGCTTCAAATATTTCCTATTGCTAATTTCTTGTGTTGGTTGGACGCGCATCTTCGCACCTCCGATCTGTTTGCACATCACTTCGACTAGTTGCCTCACACAAACAAAAATGATTTATTTAACCGACGGTGCTTTGAATAAACATTTATTAGCTTTAAGAGTTTATGTACGAACGTCCTCAGGCAGAGCTGTCGCTTCACCTCGTCACTACAGCGATCCTTCATGCTTTCGAAGGACGTTAGGAGGTTGGCTCCTTAATATTCCGGACAATTTAGCATTGAGGGTCCTCACAATTAATGATTCTTAAGAGATCGTGGTAAAAATCTGAATGATTAAAATTCTGGATCCTTAACATTTTGGGCCCTTAGCATGTAGTATCTATAAAATTTAAGATCCTTAATATTTAGGATTCCTAAAATTCAAGATTATGAATATTTAGAATCCATGAAATTTAGGATATCTTCAACATTTAGAATTCATAAAGTTTAGGGTCTTCAACATTTTGAATCCATAAAATTTAGGATCCTCAACATTTTGAATCCACAAAATTTAGGATCCTCAACATTTTGAATCCACAAAATTTAGGGTCCTCAACATTTTGAATCCACAAAATTTAGGATCCTCGGCAGCTAGAATCCTCACCATTTATCATTTTAAATATTAGAATCCATAGAATTTAGCAGTCTTAATATTTAGAATCTATAAAATTTTGCTGAAGAATCCATAAAACACTAGAATCTGTAAAATTTAGGATTCTTAAAATACAAGATCCTAAAAGGTTAGAAATATGCCCGGCATATTTTTTTTGGCGAGCACCACTCTTTACGCGCGTGCCACCACTCCATACACGCCCGTCACGCTTCTGTCTCGCGCGACGCCGGCCGGACGCCGTTTCCCGGCGTTGACACGCTCCCTAATGCCCTAACCAGCAGCAGGAGGTGCCCTCGGATTTGTTCTTCTGGGAAACGTTCGAGGGGACATGCCCTAGAGCTGTTCCTTCTCTCGCTCTCCCTCTCTCTCCTTGTCTAGCGCACGAGCGCGAGAGACGCGTTCGTAGAATTCGTTTGCTGCCGCTGCGGGATTTGTTTCTTTTGTTGTGAAAACGATATTTTCTGTTGTTCTAAAGCGTTTTGGCTCCTCGTTCCTCATCTGAAGAAATGTTGCAAGTTAGAAACTACCGCGACGCCTCAGTCACGGCTCTGCTGTGTTCAGCATTGTTAGACATTTGCATTTCCTCAGCTAGAGACCTATATGGGGACTCGCCAGGAGCACCAGGCCAGGGAATGCTGTGCGTCTGGCACCTTGATAACTCAGCTTACAAGGCATCGATATTGACTGTTCAAACTCTTAGGTTCTCCAAGTTGAGGGTGAAAAACTTCAAGTTTCCAATGAGTTTGGAGAACTATTCTTATGTTCATCTAAATTGATCATTGGAACTTTAGTTAACAAAGTTGAGGGTGAACAACTTTGGTAAGTTTCAAAAAAGCATAGAGAACTCTATCAGGTTGTCTCGCATGAAATGTTACATCTGAAAATGAAATAAAGTGTTGTACAGTGCTTATGTAACCAAAATATGATTCTATTTTCTCTGTGACTTTTGTCTAACGTTTTTCTAAAGCATATATTCCATCTTCAAAGAACTTGTCATCT
>VOMN01032911.1:0-11113 GCA_014899125.1 Orchestia grillus | reverse complement strand
TCGGCTGTGAGGCCATCACGTTCACCACTGCACCATGGAGCCCTAAAAGATTGTATTTCAACTCACGGTCGCGTACCATCGTGATTGTTTATATCTCAACTATATACCGAGTAGAAGTGGTGGATTTCTCACCAAAAGAAATGCATTCTTTAGTAGAAATTTTAGAACTAGCGTTATAAAATGTAATTATTTATGTATTGATTTGCTGATCACAAACAAACAATTGTGTTAGAAAAGTTATAAAGTTGGTTGGATTTTTAAAGTATTCTATCAGAAAAATTATATTTATTTTTTATATCCATTGCATGACACAAAGTATGAGGATTACGGTATATAAATCAGTTTGTGCATAAGGAGTTATGATTCTCTAAAATTATTTATGTGGTTGAATCTTTTAGTCCTACATGTCTGATTCCCGTGTTCAAAATCAAGTTTAAAATGGTAAGATTCCATTCAAACATACCTCAGAACGTAAGATACTAAACAAGCTAGTCATATATTTCACAGATTTTTATATTTAACAGTCATTTCTCTAGAAGTTTAGGTCAAACAATTGAATCATTCTTTTTGATAAATACTCAGTATAGGTTTTCATTTTATGAAATTGACTTGCTTCAATTAGTATTGAGGAACCTACTATGTATAAACTTTGTCCAAGAAATGTAGTTAAATCAATGTATTTAAAGAATAAAATGAACTAGAGGTCAATGAATTTTGTTTGTACGGCTGGCAGCTGTACCGCATTTGTATTTAGGGCCATACCAGCTGTAGTCAGATACTTTTTCAAAGAAACGTCAAAACGTTTAACGCAACCATCGAGAGTCGCTGGTGCAGATAAATTTGTCGATAGACGAGATGAATTACTCAGTTTATTTATCCTGAAGCAGTACGTTTCTGCTTTGTACTGCAACATCGGTGATTAACTATAAAAGTCCTGTTTTTCAATTCAGTTCATTTTTTCTGATATAATGAACAATTTCGTCTAATCTTGGACTTATGTTAATGAGCCAATTGTCCTAACCGACATCGCTGCACCATCCTCCATCTTTTATAACTTTGGTTGCCTCGTCATTCTTGGTCCATCAATACAACGGAGATCAACCCTGACGTAGATAGTTCAGGCTAGTTGCTCGTCCCACTCAGTCAATTTCGTGTCTGTGGATTGAGAGCCACACTACAATCCCAAATAATCACGAACTATTAACACCAGAAATGACACAGCCCGCCACTACCGCCATCAGGAGTCGAGTGAATCTGTACTGCAATAGAACCCCTGCCCGTCCGTACAACGCTTTCAATAATTCAGAAGAAAATTCAATTTCAGTTCAATGCATCTATTTCCTTTTTCTAACGCAGTCTCAATTTACAGAAAATAAAAATNCCTTTTTGTTTTGTCTGATGAGTAATAACGAAGAAAACGTTTGCAAATCAAAGTGCTACATTATTTTGGTATCTACAGATTACAATCCCATCCACTTCACATGCACCGTTTCTAATAACACTTTTGGTTAGTTTATTCGTAAATTTCGCTTCCACACATTCTCAAGAAATTAGATAGAAAATTCCCAGGACCGTATTTCTAAAAAGCGAGACAGTGCCAGGAGAGATAGTCCGTATCAGTAATACTGAAAATAATATTTGCAAGTAATAATAGTGAAATTAGACAGTAATAATACTGTGAATAATGGACGAACATCCATTCACTTACCTTAGCGAAAAGAACCTTTATTCATTCCAACACGTTTTACCGTTGGGTTTCAAATGCCTTACAACTACTGGTGTGTGGTGGGGGATGTGAGGAATGTGTGGTTTAAACTTCCTTTTCCAAGGGAAGTACTCCGTGGTGACGTGAAAAGCCCCACCCACCCGAGCCGAGGCTCGAACCCTCGTCCATTCGGCTGTGAGGCCATCACGTTCACCACTGCACCATGGAGCCCACACAACTACACCCATCCAACGAAGGTTGCAGTACGTGGGTTGCCTAATGGCAACAGTTTGACGCTTTTTCTTCCGAATTCACAGACTTCAACAGGCAGCTCATCTCAAAGGATGAGAGAGTGCTGCTCTATAGAGTAGAGGCGTAAGCCGCAAACACTGGCCGCACCAGCCTTATGACAAATGGTTCACCATGAATATGTGGCGAAACTTCCATTTATTTTATGTTATTACTTCATATTAAACAACGCACGCCAGATGAATTTAAGGGGCTTGAAACATTGCAGGCACTCCAATTAAAGAAATAAATACTATAATTTTCAAATCCATATTGAGATATGGGCATGTGTAAAAAAACAACGGAAATATGCATACTTACAAAGATTAATAAATATCGAAGTACCGAAATAAAAATACGAAAGTATACAACACAGCTAAATCATTAACATTCATTTCTTTCACCCTAGGTCTGTAATTTGTACTCTGAATAACAAAGAAATATATGTAGAAAGGAAATTGACCATTATTATTCAACTTTTACTTCTACTTAAGCTCAGCATATATGTAATCAGCATTTGCTGATTAGATATACTGCTCTTAAAATAAAAATTTATCACGATGACCCGTTATGGATCACAAATGCGATATTGTCAATATTCAAACCTCAATACATGCATGGCATATTCCTGTTCGCAGTTTGTACCCTCATGTGCTGTTGTGAATGTTTATACTGTAGTTTTCATTATGAACAAAGAGGAATCAAAGGTAATATTACTATTAAAGAGTCTCGTCCACTAGAGTTTTGTCGAAAGGTTTGAAAATATTTTATTGTAAATCGTTCTTTGATACGAACTTTAAGGCATTTCTAAATTTGAAACTGTACTTTCAACGTGAACGGAAGTTAGAGTTTTGATAATGTACATGCGTGCGTTGAACATGCAGGTCTCTTCCATTTCGTTTCATTTGGTCAGTAGTCAGGTACAAAGTTGACACACGAGCGCAGTTCAGACGCACGGACACGGGAGAGCCACAAGCGTTCAGCTGAAGAAGAAATAACGAGCGACTGACCCCCTCAAACCAAGGCTTCGGTGCATGGGTCCAAAATATTCTCTTTTCTACCTGACGCAAGGGGAACTTATTCCTCAGTCGGCCACGATAGTCCAATAGACTCATACAATTATATCTGTTGCTTCTCATTTTTTTTTTATTATTTCGATTACCTGATTTCACGAGACTTTTATCATCATTAAGAATATAACGAACAAAAATATATTTTAAAAAGATGTCTCATTTGGTCTACACAATCCAGCCCGTAAATGGTGACATGCATCTTCTCTTGGACATCACGGGTTCATCTGACACACACGCCCCTAATGGGTACAGAACTATTGGGGTCTGTCGCTTCACTGGCAAGTTTGATCAGCTTACACAAGGGCTAACGATTTTCTGGCCGTATAGATTTCGAGTTTCCCTGCATTGGGGAGAACGCAAATTACTCTTTGCATTAAACAAAATGCAAATTGTTCATTGCATTAGGGCGAATGCAAATTTTTCCTTGCATTAAACAAAATGCAAATTATTCACTTCATTAGGGAGAATGCAAATTTTTCCTTGCATTAAACAAAATGCAAATTATTCCCTGTATTGGGGAGAATGCGAACCAACAGATGGGCGCCCTCGTGCCAGCACAGCAGGTGCTGTCAGCCTTTAAGTCTTCTACACAGAAATTACAGAGCTAAATTGAACATGTAACAGATATGCATGTCATTGCACACCAGCTTTGCTGGGTACACTTTATGCAGTGATCAGTAATGAGTGCGCATTTCTCAGGCCTGGGAATGACAACGTAGGAATACAAAACTGTGATAAAACTACATCCAGGATTGAGTTCTCATGCTGCACTCCATCACAGGCAAGACATGAGAACACCTGAGAACAAAAGATGGGGGCAAAATATCATCAAGATATAAGCCTTGACAACTCTACGCAAGCCTTGACAACCCTACGCAAGCCTTGGCAGCCCTACGCAAGCCTTGGCAGCCCTATGCAAGCCTTGGCAGCCCAACACAGTCATCACATAATAGGCTTCTCAATTAAGGCGAGATAGGATGTTGTATTTGGCTGTTTAGAAAATGAATGTAATATGATGGCCAATAGAAAGGAACTTCCTAGCTTTTTGTGAAACTCAAAAATGACGCTTCCTACACTTATTATTGAATTCATGCCCCTAAATGTAAGTAAAACATAAGATCTTTTAAAATCACGTTTTTTGTAGTACTTTGTTTGAGTTGCTGAGCTGGAATTCTATGAGCCCTAGCAGGCGGCTCACACCAGCATCTCGATGCACAAGAAGCGCACCGTCCCAACTGAGACTGAACTACAACGGGGAGAGCGCATCACACTTCAGCTCTGCAGGCTGCGTTGAGTGGCCATGTCCTCCAAGAATAGTCGGAGTTCCTCGTCTTCAAAGCGGCCCTCGAGACTGAAAAAACTGACATCAACAAAACACGAACTCATTGCTCTCAAATAATCGAGAGTGGATGCAAAAACGACTTCCACAAAAAAGTTGGCATATAACATAGTTCACTTGTTGAAAAACTAAAAATAATTCTTACAAATATTTTTGAGCCAAAAACAAGCAGAAAAGCAGAGAAAATGAGGAAAATGTGTTCTGCAATCCTAGAAATAATAAAAATGAAGCCTTATTACTTGCATGGCACATTATCAAGAGATTGCTTTCCTTCACTCAAGCTAACATTGCAGTTCAGGGCCAGTGTTGTAAGACATCTTAGTCAGTGAGTGCAAAATATACTTATTGGAAAAACAAACTCTACAAACAAAATAATACTTATGTGACCATAACAAATGAGGGAAACGAATGCAAACACTTAGGGATACACTGAGAGGATGAACTTCACAAACAAAATCTCTTCAGGATTTTAACCTTCATGTAAGGATTGTCGATCTCACAAGCCTTACGAGCTAAGTCTATCTCTGGTGATTTCTGACATACACAATAAGTATCTCAACTCCAGCAGATCTTCCACTAGCACCTCTCCACACAAACTAGCATAAATGCAGAGCATTTTCAGCTCACCATTTGAAATGGATAGTTTTGTGAATAATTATTCACAAATTCCTATGTCATATACAGAGAACAGCCCTCTGTATTGGAAGAATTGGAAGAAGATTGTCAACATTATCAGCCCCGCAGGCTTTTGGCAAACTCTCAGTTCTTCATTGCTTCGTGGCAAGCCGCCAGACGTAACAGAGAACCGCCCATATGACAATAAGGCAGCACGTAGACCAGGTCACACCAGCAAGAGCGTAAGCCTGTTAGCCTCATCTAACTGAGGGAATAGCTCGTAGCTCACCTAGGAATTAGAGCCTTGGCTTCCTCTGGCGTCTCAGGGCACAAATTGGCAAGGGCAGCAAGCTCGAATTTGTGGAGTTTCTTCAGAGCAAGCATCTCACGGATGGCCTTGATCGTGGACCTGTTCTTGAACTTGGAGAATCTCTGGCAGTAATTCAGCGTCTTGGTAAATCTCTGCAAAACCATTCCATTGGAGTGAATATAATCACAATTGCAACATAAATATAAGTTAGATACATAGAGATTCAATACTGTTATCATGGCTATAAGGAAGAATCTCTTTGGTCTTTGCTGATATGCTTCTGATAAATATGTATTAAAGATTTTCTACCTACAATGCTTGATGATTAAAAAAATAAGCCTAACAGAACACCTGAACACTTATGAGTAACTTAATACAGATACATGTACCTATCTATGTACAATGGACAGCAAGAGTCATGGAGATCACCTTAAAAATTGAAAACCAAAAGATGATGTCTCAATTTCAACCACCCACACAATATCAACACAAAGGTCAGTTTCCCCAACCTAGATGAATATTTTCCTGTTTCTGCACTCAACAGGAAGAGGGGGAACAACCCCTGCTACTGTGTTTTCTCCTCATGTGCTGAGCAAGAGATGAGAACCCTAGCACTAGCTGCGGCTCTGTAAATAACTCGCAGTGATCAGCTAGGAACTGGACCCCAGCCACAGCAGTCCCAGCAATGGGATTGCATTTCATTCAGTTGCACAGAAAACAAGAGAGTGGCTGCATGCAATGCACTATATACCAATAGGACAAATACAAAGAATAAAATGCACACAATATGATAATTATTAAAATTCCATGATCAATGTAGAGAATATCAACAAAATTTTAATGCTGCATCACCTCATTTAGCTCTTGCTCCTCTTCAGCACTCTCATTGGTGGTCTTGCGATGAAGAAGAAGCTTGTGGACCTCTGAGATGAGCAGAGTCTCGGCACTCTCAAACTCTGGAACAGGCCAGCAATTAATGAAGTAGGAATTAACACTTACTGTACTGTGGGTTTCTGCACAAGGCATCCTGCTCCTCATGCAGCCATGGTTTTAGTCTCATTGGATAGAATCAATTTCCAAGTGCCCAAAATATAATCTTGAAATATTTTGAAGCAAAGAAAAAGATGTATTGAAAGATATTCAAACTATTACTATACTAATACAACATAAGCATACAAACTCAACAAAAATTAGGATATTATTTTTACTAGTAGCACTTACCAGCAACATGTCAAATTACTAAACTATCGTATCTTAACCTAATGTAATCTGACTTCACAGACTCACTACGAATAAATGCTTCTAGTTAGGTTGTTCCACGAAGGGGATCAAATTTGAATGCACCAACACTTTCAGGTTTTGAAGTAGATATGGTTCCATCACTTCTACTCTCTCTGTACTCAGATTATTTGTATTTAGATATTTTAATAATTCAAATATGAGAATTTTCTGTAAATACAAATAAAAATAGTGTTGGTGCACAGGCAAAACATTATGCTACACTGGTTGGTTGGTACACCAGTGGCCCAATATGTAGGCAATGTGTTAATGTAATGTAACTTGGGAAGTGCAAAAGCATTTAAATATCTTTCAATACAAGTTCTTCTATGCTTTCAAATATTTTAAAATTAGGGTTTTGGCTCTCTGAAAAACTTTTATTTATCAACACCAAATGTGAGGCTGTACAATGAATAGGATGCTCCATACAAAAACCTGAAGTGAAGTAAATATTAACCTAATTATAAACTAAATTGCATGAGTATCCAACAAAAATGTACATCCCAATTTAATTACATACAAGGACTTTTTACCATTACATTGAACAGTTGAACAGCAAAATGCAATATTATCTGAATAGATATGAAATAAATACCTTCATTTACAATGTAAATACTATGATGTGTAAAGACAGACCAAGTAATAGTATATTTCTGCGCTTTCAATTTGTGCATTGCTCTAATAATATATTTTCTCTTGAAATAAATGTTTTTGCTGAAGCAAGTTTCTAGAAACACTTGTATAATCAAGACAAGAGAGTATGGTATGAGCTACATCTGAGTAAACTGCTATGTCTAAAAGTCTGTGTCCTTAAGTTCTAACATACAAGCCTTGTATGAAAAATGTATACTTTTACACTTTTCTTTTATACTTCAGCATAGTTCAGCAAAATATATTAAAATTTTTATGAAAAAAATTTGAATTTTGCTTTTACAATGCTTATACTCTATACAGTACATCCCTAGGTAAGCCTACTACAGCTGTTAAGCTAGTTTAGACTAATTATACAGTTATCAAGTAAGTAAATAAGTTATGCTAAATTCTTTGCAATGTGCATTTAGTTTAAAAGTCAATGATAGATATATATGTCTTCTGCTATAATTGTTAGAATTAAGTTGAATTTAATAGCCTTATCATGAGTTGAAAGCCAAAAAAGTTGTTTTGGGTTAAAATGCTGCATATAAAATTTAATGTTTTGGTTAATATTTACTTGATGTCAGCATTATGTATGGGGAATTCTCATACCTCATTCCCAAATTATCTTCAGCAGTTCAGATATATCACTGAACTACTCCATACCATTCATAAACTACATTCATTGCAGTTTCTATCTCACATTCATACTTAATATACTTAAAAACAAAATACTCAAAACATGATTAGAATTTTGCCCACAGATCAATCTATCACTCAATTCAAGTTCATGTGAGCTTTCTTTTTACTAATCACGTCAAGTCACACAGTCATATTCGCTACACCTGAAATGCATTTACTAATAATTCAATAAAACTCGGAAATTTTTGTATCCTTCGACCCAAAATTTACCCTACCTAACAGTTGAACTTATATTAGTTGCTAAATATTAAACATTGTCATTTCCATAATTTTTTTAACTAGACACAATAATATACAATACCTTTTGGAAAATTCAAGTCAGTAGCATCTTCTTCTTGATTCGACATCGTGAAAAAACCAAAAGGAGGTTAGCTAAGTATCAATCGCTTTGAATACACAAAAAAATAGTGATTCAATCAGGTGGATGTCACTCTTTTTCTATGAATATTTCTATTTAAAAGAGCATATGCTTACTAGGTCGTCGTGTCTTACTATATTAATATAACTAATTTGGTCTTCCGCTAACTCTAACTCACGACACACGTTAGTCGCATGCAGGCCAGAGCAACGCTACGGTCGCTACCACCACGCTAATCCGCAAATCCGGAACTTCATTTGAGAGACGAATTTCATTTTACCTTAAAGCATATTTACAACAGAGAAAGATGGTAAAAAATGGCTCACTCAGCTCGTTTTTGTTGCCATTTTTGTCCTATTCTAGTTCCTGTAACCCAAAAATTTAAATAGGTTCTAACATGAATTATCAATGTCAACAGAGTGAGTTGCACAAATGATTAACACTAATTACTAGTAATTAGGCCAAAAAATATTTTAAGTAGGATGTTAATTAGTAAATATTAATTATTTGATACGAAAAAAAGTTTAATTTATGTCAACTAGAAATGTGGTAATTACATAAACAAACGTTTACACGTACACTAACACACGTGTAGCCCAGCAACACGTATAGCCCAGCTGCCCAGCAGCTGACTAATACCGACTGCCTAGTTGACAACCCGCTCACAGTAAAAGCTAGGAGTCGACTCCGGCTCACTGGCTTATGGCCTCTAACCTCCCTGTACAGCCATCCTTTGCCTCACTTAGTTCACGGTATTCACTACTAATAAACTCTTAGTCTCTTACTTACCTAACAGTTCACGATACTCCAGAGACCAGCGATGCTCTCGCACAAGACAACCACATCCCCAATTTAACAAGCAAGTGGAAGGCTGAAGGTGGAGCGGCACTCTATCACCTCTACCTACCATTCTTTACGCCGTACTGATGCTCCCATTCACGTGCGCTTCAGAGCTGGTAAAGGAAACGACCCTAAAATGTGAATTTCTTTAAAGCCCTTACAAACACATCTCCCCTACCTTCTTATAAAAATCCCATTTGCACGTGACTACAACTCGTAATCACTCGAATACGCAGGACGACGTCGCTCCCTCTGCGACCTCCTGAGAGGCTCGGGTTCACCGTGGTAATCTTTACCACCATCACCGCCAGCTACCCCTTCCATTTTCCCATTCATCTTCCTGAGGCTTCTCAGGCAACGTGGGGCTCACCACTGGTGCATCCAGCTCCGGGTCCATGTCATCATTTACAACTCACTCTAGCGAGGCAAAGGGAACCTGAAAGTAGTTTCTACCACAGCCGACAACTCTTGTCTCAAGCCCGGTGACATCAGCGACAATGACAGGGTTCACAGGAATTGTGCCTTGCTCGCCATCATACCGATATTTTCTGAAGTCCCTCATGTGTGTCGGTATTCTGTCTACACGCAGGACATGCTGAGGGACCGCACTGGTTACCTCACAAGGCGTCAACTGCCTCGTGTCCGATAGCAGTGAAGGCTTCACCTACCCCTCATCACTAACAGTAAAACTATTGTTCTTGTAGTCGTCAAGCTCCCAGAGATGGACCTCAAGTGGCACTCACCAACGGTACCGAAAGACACCGTTCGAGGAGACTGAGCCAACCTCAGTCTCCTTCCGAGGCGCTACGTTGTACCAAAACGTGCTTTTTCAAGCGAGATGATTCCTTCCTCTGGTGTGATCTGCTTGATCGTCCAGTGATTTCTCTCAACGACTCCGTTGCCCCTCGGGGTGTACGCAGCCCAAAATTGCAGAAAACTCTCCACTCGTCCCAACAGCCGCCAAAAGAAACGCCGTTGAATTGTCCAACAGCAACTCGTTACACGGCCCACTCTCAATCACGGCCTCTCACAAATGAGTAACAATACACACTGGCGACTCATTATGAACTTCAGTCAAATGGTGAAACGCGAGGGTCCACACACACACAGTCACCCATGGGCAACTAGAGCTGAGAGCCATGATGAATTACTTCAATAACAACCTGACGCCAACTCTCGTCCAAAGCAAGACCCGCAGGCATCAAGGAGAAGATGCGAGGAAGGAGAACTTCGCACCACAAGATTCTCCTTCCGCAGTGCGGGATCGATTCGCTGACACGCCTCTCACCCTGTCAGTTCACGTTTCATTTGCTCTCACGACCGACCACTGTGGATCTCCCGAGTTAGGTAAAACGTCCGGTCGATGCGCAAAGGGTGGAGAGCCACCCAAATGGGCTCCTCCAGACTCTATCCTGTAGCAAGCACTGCAGGCACCTCTGTAACATTTTCACCAGTCTTGCGGTACGCAGACCACTTTTTAGGTACCCATGTCATCTGGTCAGCTTTGTTCTCAACCGTCGATGCGAAACGAGTAGTCACTGACAGACCATACTCGGTGATCGTCTCACGAATCACTTCGAGGAGACACTTCACAAGCATCTCCGCCGCACCCCTCGCGTGAACACAATTGCGTGCGTCGATAGTACTACCCATCAAGTGGACAACTGTCCGGGAATCAGAAGCGATTGTGAAGATCGCAATCTCCACGCTATTTCTAAATTGATCCCCCGCGCAACAGCCTCTAACTCGGCCACATTGAAATGCAGATGGTCTGACTCCTTGCAGAGTCAGGACGTATCCTTCACAATTCACCCATCAGCCTCCAAGGCCAAACCGATCTGCAGGGAGCTGGCATCCGTCCACACGGTCGCCACACCGCTCGGTTCGACACACCTTTCCCCTCAGTAGGATCCTCCTCACTAGGTAAAGTGCTGGCTGAAGGCCCGTCCACACTATCAATCTTTGGAGCGAA
>VOMN01032901.1:0-18022 GCA_014899125.1 Orchestia grillus | reverse complement strand
TGTAAACAACTCAAAGAGGTGTGTTTTGTTTCTGTCGTCTATACACCGCAACAACTTGTATCGTACAGACTGTGGAGTCGCGCGATTGGTTACAGCTTCTCACTTGGATTCTTGCGATTGGCTAAAGTCTTGGCATGGCCTTAAGTCATTGGCTGTCGTCCGCTAATGATAAACAAAATCGTCACAGCATGACATACACCGGTACCCATGGCGATAAACAATAATGGAATATCACACAAACTGCATGAAAAATTTATAAGATTCATGTGAATTTTCTGCTAAACAACTAAAAAACTAAAGTAAACTGAAGAAACTACAGTAAAAAATGTTTGCACTAGCTCCCTGTCAGTAAATCTCCAGAAGGAAAAGTATTTAATAAAATGTTGAAGTAAATAGATCTCTACGAAAGTCATAGCGGTCAGTCGCTATTTAATCCTATTCTTCGATCATGTAATAATTTTTCAGGTACTACTATGATATTTAATGCGGAATCTCAAAAGAATAATTCATTTTAAGCTGTAATAAAAAGAAAACAATCGTCACAGAATCAGTCTGCCAACATATTTTAGTAATATTTTTCTTCGAGGGATTACTAACGACATAATTACGCTTAGCGATTTTTTTCTTCACCCACCGTTTCCAATTTTATCCCAAATTTAGAAAATCTCATCCACTCTTCCACCATGGTGATGAGCTACGTACCTATCTGTTCTATTCATGCGCAAATATAACTCAAATAGTATGAAAAGGTCAAGTGCTGTAGAAACTTCAGCTATAATAAAGATAACTTAAGTTTCTTGAAAATTTGTCACACTTCCTCCGTGCGAGTATACTTGTATCTCAATACTGAACCTAACGAAGGGCCCTTCCCACGATCAGCCAGAGGCCGAAGACAGTGTCAGCAAACACCCAAACATGGGCATTGAGAGTAAAGTCTGTATTCGATACCCGTGTTTGGGTATCTTCTAAAACTGTTTTCTGACTTCGACTGGTCTTGTGAAGGTTTTTTTAGTAGTCATTACACTATTTTGGAATTCATTTGATGTGGAAAAAAGGAAGATCATTGTAAGTTTGAGAACCGGATAGACGGGCTTGCCGTATTCAGGTATCGGACAATTTATTTATTAAGAAAACATGCTAGAAGAGTTAATTAAATAATAAATTTCCATTACTGCTTAATACTATCCCGGTTGTAGTCAGACGCTGAGATCCACTTCAACGTAAAAGTAAAGTTAAATATGAAGTGCGTTGGTGACGTTTGTTCATTAACTTTTGCTGGTGAGCTCATGATCAAGAGGAGAAAAGTCGGAGTTTTTGACTGAGTAAATGTAGAATTTTTCATCGTAGTTTAAATGTTCATACCTCACATATTAACTTGAATAAGAAGTACACAGCTGTCAGTTAATCCATTTAAGGTCGAGACTTTCTTCTGAAATCACAATATTTTTCAACAAAAAGTTTCTCATTTGAGGAGAACAGCATCCCATGTTTCAAACAAGGTTATATTTGTTCCTGAACGTTCTAGCCTCGTCCGTGTACGTACACACACGCTGTACGTGGCACGTACACGACTCTGGCGAGTGCCAGGCCTGACACGTGTCACGGGACGACCTCCTGCGCATGGGACGGACAGTCTCTCCGGACGGCACGTGGACAACGAACACCTGTGATTATTGTTACAGGTAATTTACGTGCTAGTTTCTTACTCCTCTTATTGCAAAACAATTGAATATGGCCGTAGTTACGGGTAATTTACGTGCTAGTTTCTTACTCCTCTTATTGCAAAACGATTGAATATGGCCGTAGTTACGGGTAATTTACGCGCTAGTTTCTTACTCCTCTTATTGTAAAACAATTGAATATGGCCGTAGTTACGGGTAATTTACGTGTTAGTTTCCTTATTGTTAAACAATTGAATATGGCCGTAGCTACTGGTAATGTACGAGCTAGTTTCTTACTCCTCTTATTGTAAAACAATTGAATATGGCCGTAATTCAACCTAAATTTAGCTGACGTACTTTACTCGTACTTGTATTATGTTTATCACTGGCATTATATGTAGTGGAGACATGGAAATTGGGAAATTATCCACCTGACCAGAAAGGCCCTCGCATTATGATTTTTTTGTCTTGTTTAAATACGAAAAAATGGAAATTATTAGTTCAACCCAGGAAAGAGTGCAACTTGTAACGTAGTAGAAGGTAATTACGTTCCGACTCAAATAGGTAGTCCTAATGAATACGTTAGACCAAAATACACGCGTCGGGCGATCGCAACGTTGACGTGAAACCGGTACGTGAATTATGAAAATCATCACCATTTAATCGATCAAAATTATGCTAAGCACTCGCACTGCCCCCAGTAAAGCTTGGCATTATTTCATCAGCAGAAAATGCCCTCGCTGCCTTGAAAAAATTCAGTGCATTTCAATGTTTCAATTATTCTGGATGACGATAAGATCATAAAATTTATGACTCGATGTACACAGGAGGACTCCAAATTTTGCTTCCTCGTTAACTCAATCGACACCTTTTGCTCCCGTTTTTGGAATGCTTCATCTTGTGATACAAATTTTTCGATTCGGTTCTCCACTCACTTCTTTAAGGAGAAACGGAATCAACTGGACTTTTTATTACGCTCGCTCAATACAGTCCCACTGCAGGGCGTCCACAACGATGATATTGCAGGTTAAAGATTTGGAAACATCCACTGGGTTGTTTATTAATTACCTGTGCGAAAGCTTGGGTAATTAATAAACAACCCAGTGGATTTTTCCATATCTTTAACCTAAAATATGGATCCTGGGCGTCCCTTATTCTAATAAATAACGATGATATTGTACAGAAGCAAGTAATGGTTCCGTACAGGAGCTCAACGCCGACCTCTTCTTTAGCTTTTATCTCGTCAAAACGTGATAAAATAATATTACATTGCAGGTGCATAATATAACGAATATTTAACTTCAGTGGATACATTTCTTTTGTGGACACCCTGTATGTAGTAATGTACAATTTGTCAGTGGCTTGGTTGGTTGGTTGGATGGTGAACAGGTTAACCATGGTTAGGTGATTGGTCCCTGCGGTCGTTCGTTCCCTTATCATATATCTGTATCTGAGGATATATCTGAGATTGTAATTTCATTCTATGTTTTTATTCAACTGCGACTTAAGGAATTATTGAAGACAAATTTACGTTTTCCTATCCAACTGAGCTCATACAAGGCAGATAGGACACTGAATATCGTGTCGTAAATGAATGTTCTAAAATTTTGGGTACACATAGTTTGATTATGGAAAGTTGATTTCCAAGGAAACGGTGAGGAACATTTATGGCCAATAACATGCTTCACTCCAAAAGTACAATTTATTTAAAGAATAAATTACAGTAAGTCCGATCATTTTTGGATAGTCGCATGTACTAGTGTATGTAGATATATTATATTTTCTGTCGATGTTGAATATTTCTTATTCATTATTTGCTTCATTCAGACTGATTGTTAAATTTAATTTTCTGTCTCTCAGACCTTCTACACTTATTCAAATTAATCAAGTGTAATAGAACTCTACAATGGCTTACATACATTCACATTTTAAGTATCTATGAATGAAAGAAAGTTCTCAGAGACAGTCGGGTGCATCCAAGGTGCCAGATATCTTATCGCTGTGTCGAGGCGAAGATAAGCGGCCCTGGTGACACTTGTCTCTCCAATTTAAGACTAATGAAACATCCGTTCCTAAGAAAACTTGAAGTTGATCTTTATTAATTTTGTGATAGCGCAATGTGATACAACCGTTCTCGTATCACGTGTTCATACTGACTCGACAATCTTGCCTCTACGTGTATAGTACGCCTCAGACGAAGTGCGCTTGCGGTTGACTACTCCTATGACACTTAAATATAAAGAGGATAGCTTTCAATAAATTCTTCTCAGTAGGTATTTATTCGTCACTCTTTTTCGAGCGGCTGAACACCACTCGTCCTCAAGTGAATGAAATTTACTGAAGCTGGACCTATCAAAACATCAGCCGTTTCATGTTGATAACCGTCGCAACATCGTTGCGACATCGTCGCAAGCGTCGCATGTCTTCGCGGCCATCACAAGGTGATAATTTATTTGTTAGAATAGAGGACACCCAGGATCCATCTTGTAGGGATAGTCGGAAACATCAACTGGGCAAATAAATGGAGAACCCAGTTGATGTTTTCAAACTATCGTTGCAAAATGGGAAATGAAAGCATGGCCGATCCTGTGCTAAGTAAGGAGATGGGAAAGCAATGAACTTCCTTGTTACTGCTGTTTGAATGACTGACCATGGAGTTATCATTCAGCAGTGATTAAAAAAAAAACTAGAGGTCCCTAACAAGAACGTTATTCAATCAACATGAAATCGGTATATTAGTTACAAAGTACAATAAAAGTCAGTTGATATGAAGGACAAAATCGACCCTATTGTCGCTCTGGACACTGACCTTAAAACACGATTAGTTTGTTGTAAATCTCAACGTTAATAAATATTGTAACGTAAGGTGATGTAGTGACTGACATGTGTGGGTTATTTTCTACGCTTTTTCGAGCATAATTTTGTGCCAGTCGAAGTAATGAAATAACATACGGCAGCAACATACGAGTACAAGGTTGAGCACAAATATCTGTTATTGAGCATTCTCCCTCTGAAACATTACCGGAAAAGTAAAGTTCTATTTTTGTTTATTGTTTAATATTGGGTGCTCAAACATAGACGTCGTTTATCTTTTATATGCCAATCATAAGTACAACTTAGGAAGGGCAGTATGGTGAAAGTACCCATATGACATTGTGATTGGGATGTACCAAGTTCTGGGAACATTTTCACCATTACAATTGTACAGGGTATAGCGACCCAAAAAAGTAGCCCATATGGTAGCCCTGGAAGCCAAGATACTAAATCAGCACCGTAGCTAAGATACCACTCATTTAGTGGACTCTGTGAGCAACTTTCATAGACCTTAAGTTCCGCGCAAGACTTTCTTATGGTCTGCAGCAATAACACGCAATGCTTTGTGAGGTTTCTCCTGCTCGGATTTTTAACGGAAAAAAATCTGGAACCATAATGTACGGAAATTTTTACTTCAGATTTTAATTTTGGTACTTACACAGTGTGTCTATGCCTCGACGCCATTCAATAATATATACGTTGAGCTATGCTTAGTTAGTTCGTCAGTTATCTACTTGTAGATACAAATCTTGTATACTTGCTCCAATTGGTATCGAAATTTTCTTACCCGATCGATCATAAGATGGTTCGTTGAAATCCTGTTTGTGTTGCTCTAGGAGAGAAATGGTTTTCGATTGGAATGAAAAAATATTTTCTTGAATGACGTGATGCTAAATGTAGGTACACCAACAGACCGCCTTCGTACGTGTAATGCTTTTCCCTGAGCTGGGATTCGAACACTGTTCGTCCCGGCTGCGAGGCCATCACGCTAACCAGTACGCCACGGAGCCCACGAAACTTGAGAGGAAACAGGGCAGGTCCAGTAAGGAAAAATGGGGAACATGGTCTGGTGATTCATTCTTCCAATTGTTGATGTTAACTTTAGGAAAGTTTTGTTGAATATTTCGAGAAACATTTAATGTAATAGTGCAAGACTGCGAACTGTTCGGTTGAGAAAGTCGGGAATATTTCCAAATGAAGACTGCACGAACGAAACGAGTCATATTTCGACTAAAAGTAAGGCACACGAAAAATTTTATCAAAAAGTTGCAATAAAACGTAAAAATTAAAAAAATAGTATCAGCGAATTATTTCTAGATGTTTCGAAAGACATTTTCGCTGGCTGTGAACACGTGTGATCTCACTGCCATCAAAGCTTCAACGGCGATAAAATATCGCTGATAAGATTATGTCAATCCTTCAAGATTACTTTGAAGTCTGTTTTACGGACTTGACTCGATGCACAAAGGCGAGATGAACATCCTGGAGTTGTTCAGTTTCAGTGGTGTGGAGGGAGAGGATCGCGTGCTGGGGACATGAAAACTAAAGTGCATTCGTGAATGCGATGGTCAGACAAAATCAGATGTGAACCAACAAATTGAGTTTTAATTATTTCTGGTTTCGACATGAATTTACAGTTCTATAAAATGGCAACGCTGTCATATGTCGGAACAATTGAAACGGATTTTCAGAAGTGCCTAATTAGAGAAGTTGGAGCCCCTGGCGTAGGGAGAAAATTGGTCAGTCTGAGATAAGTTATCCTCATTTAGACAAGATCGTGCGGTTTGTGTGATGTTGTCAGTGTCAACAGAAAAGTGGAAGAATCGGATAAATTTTGCTCGTCGCTTGTGTATTTTCTTTAGTGAAATTACGCATCTTTTTCTGCAAAGCCGTCTTTAGTGATTTCGTAACAAATCTCCCTCTTATGTGAGTAAGACACATTCCCAGTTTGTGTAATTTTCAATTTGCGCAGATTCCAAACCGTGTAGATGTCAAAGTGCGCGGTACGATTAGTGCCCGAATTCATATTTCAGGCTTCATTTTGATCCTCGCTGATACTCGGTTATTTCCGGCGTCGTGTGTAGTCAACTCCGGCCAAAACTGATGCTGTAACGGGCGCTGCGATGCTGCTGTGCTGTGCGAGGGCTGGGGCTAGATGCGAGTACAATGCGAGTACAATGCGAACACAATGCGAGTACAATGCGAGTACAATGCTAACACAATGCGAATACAATGCGAGTACAATGCTAACACAATGCAAATACAATGCGAATACAATGCGAGTACAATGCTTACACAATGCGAGTACAATGCGAACACAATGCGAACACAATGCGAACACAATGCGAGTACAATGCGAGTACATAGCTAGTATACGTTGCCATATAAGGCCCTGACATGGTAATACAGTTCAATGCATTATGATGGAAGTCAGAGACTCACAAGTATGCACACCTTCACTCGAACTTGACTATAAAGCGAGGGCTAAAATCGTGATTGCACCTCCGCCCTTCGCGAGCTGTCGCGCTATCTTGCACCGAATTCGTGCGCTGCTCCCAGACACAGTCGCGTGCTTTAGAGGCTGGGACGCGTGTTGTGAGAAAAAGTAGTCTTCGTCGTATAATCAACTAAAAATATTTGTTAACGTTTTATGATAATAATTGGAAGTGAATTTCATTGGAGCGTTCGTAGACAAAAATATTGGGGGTCATTTTAATGGACGTTTTTCATTCGATGGGAAGCAAGCGTTAGGCGTTGCAAAATCGCATACATATTGACGTAAAATAAATTTATCTATTGCAAAGTAATTAAATAAGTACAGCAGCAGTTCAGTTATTTTACGGCAAAATGAAGGGAATTTGCAGTGATAAAGTAGAATATTTTAGAAATCAGAACTTTTTGATATTGTTTCAATTTTGCCTCATTTTGCCAAACATGAATACGAATTCATCAGCATAAAATTATGTGAAAATATGTGAAAATTTCATATTTTATTAATCGATTTGTCTTTCCTGTTAAAATAACAAAATAACCATGCAGCAAAAAAAAAACAGAATGTGTTACTAGTTTTGAATAAACTCTAAAAAGAATCGAGAAGCTACAAATGAAAAAAAATCCTAATTTCAACCTAAATACCATTCGATATCTTCTCAGTGATCGTTCACTTTCTCATTCACACCGAGCATAGTCGTCTAGTCTGAGAAACAACACACCATGACAACTAAAAATCGCTCAATTTGAGCCTCAAATTAGCAGTGGAAGACTAGAGACGAGAGGCACCATGTGGTCCTCCATGCTCTCCTGCTGCAATGACTGCCTGCTGGGGGTGCAGCCAGACCCCCACGGGAAGCAGCTCGTCAGCCAAAAGGCGGCTGTAGGAAGAGGTTCTTACGCCACGGCGGCCACAGACAACAGAAGGAGCGTGAGCTGGGTAGACGAAGGCCACCAGCGAGACGAAGAAGACGAAGACGAGCACCTGCGCTCGAAACTCGTCCTCAAGAACAGGCGAAGTTCGTCGACCGTTTCCAAGAAAAACAATGAAGATCCGTTCAAAAATGTCGGGAGGAACAAGGTCAAGAGGCAGTCTGTTCAGTCGAGGTAAGATAGTCGTTCACCCGAGGGCATTTACCTAAGTATAGGCATGTATGCTGCGAGTATCATGCGATGTTCTCTAGCTCGGTTTTAGATAAAAAAGATCAACCTGATGATCAGTTCGTAAGTAATGCATTTTTCACTCTCATTGATTTTCAAAGGGCGGACTCATCAAGCGACACGGACACTTCGAGCGTGCTGCCGACTCCCAAGTCGAGCATGGGGAGCCTGAACACCGCTGATGGCGGCACCTCACGAGGCCAGGGCCACAGAAAACCACTGCGAGACGACAGGGATGCGTCAGGGGCCTCAACGCCCCCTGCTGCTAGGACCATCGCAGTGGCTCAGCAGCCTAGTGAGAACTTCGGCAATACGTTCTACTCACACGAGAGTGTTGGCTACCGGTTTGTCGGACTTTACTGACTTGAACGAGTCGTTAGCGGTGATAACTTTACAAATTCCGAGCTGGATTCTGTGTCAGCGATTCCGTACTTTGTGGACCGTAGTGGTGGAGCTAAACCAGCGTTTCACTTGATTTCGAGCGGCAATATGTAGTACACGCAAAAATGAAAGAGCTAAATTAAGACTTATGTGTATTGGATCGATATTCAATTGAGGTAAGATTTTCAACTTGTTTTGTGGAAATGTTGAAATAAACGTCCGAAGTCCTCGTAATTATTCCTGAGCGGAAAATACATCCTGTTTAAAGTTTAGATCGACATCAGTCACACCATTTTCCACAGTCGGCCTAAACTTCACACGCGCTGCTTTATTCAGAGTCTGCCAGTCATAGTGTGTAAAGCAAGTTTATGGCTGCTATTATTGCGGGTTCAAAAAGGCTATGGAAAAGTACATTACGAGAAAATATTTTTTTCAGTTTTACTTCTTTAATTTTGAGGAGAGTTCTAGTATTAGACGCTACGAGTCAGGTCGCGACTTGGGGCCGCCGCATGTGTAAATGGACAGTAAAATGACCAAATTGCTCCAACAACGTAACCCAGCGAAAGACTCTTTTTGAGTCAAATAAATTCCCTCAAGAGTCTTATTAAAATTTCAACCGGCACCAACCCAGGCGCCACCTGGGTGTGCGAGCATGCATAAAATAATGACAGTGAAATGAAACATTTCCTTGCGTTGGCCCAATATGCGTCATACAAATTCATATTTCCATCCTTTGGCATCAGGTTAAATTTGCAGGTGGCGCGATGGTACAGTGAAATTTTCTCGAGGGTACGGGCGTAGAAGCAAAAGATTCGGAACCAAAGGCTTAGGCAGACATTTCTTCCCGCATCTCTGAAATGGGAGAGTCAGTGTTAAAATATTTAAAAAGGAATAAATGTGGGCATCTTACGCAGGTATTTCACAGGAAAACAGCAAAAAGAGTTTCAAAATATAGGAAATACATGAAATTTTACCATAGAATTATTCGAAAAATGTATTGCTTTGAGCGGTGTAAGCACGTAAATAGCAAGCTGCCATATTCTCGAGGTCCTCAGTGGAACCGTGACTGATGGCTTATTCTTTCATAACTTGAAACATTAATGATTTGTAGGTTATAAATTTACACAATGCTGTATTAACATACACTTACAGTCTGCATTTTAAATCGGGGCTAGACATTGAGTGCTCAACTGAATTTCAGGTTTCATTGTTTCTAATTTCACTCAGGAAGAGAAGAAATCTTCAGGCCTGACTTGGTGAGAGCAAAGCCATCGACCGCAGCCTCCCCTAGCAGTCAGCTCAAACAAAGGTGACGTACACGAAGTTGTTGTATCTTTTTAAACATTTCTTCTTAGAGTCGTGCATTTGAAAGCGATGTTTTTTGCGGTATGCTAGAAAAAGTCACTTCGTTGAGCAGCGCTATACAGATAATCCTCGCAATATGAGGCGCTCATTTAAGCTCTATTCAACTCGTGCTCAAAATTTTAGATCCAAGTATCCGAAATTTGTGGTCCTGCGTCAACAGCACGCACTACGAAAGCCTGGAACCACGGATATTGAATACAAAACGAATGGGGCTTAAAATCAGCCACTCTTATTTCGAGGATCCCTCGTATGTATGTGTAGGAGTGTATGCAAGGGATGTAGATATGTGTAGAAGCATTTTAAGTATCGATATTTTATAAGTATTATAAGTATCAAGGGATGTACATATGTGAAGAAGCATTTTAAGTAACAGTATTTTATAAGTATTATAAGTATCAAGGGATGTACATAAGTATTGTAAAATTCCCATGAGGTAAATTCTATTCCGAAACCGGGAAAGCATCTTGAATGCGTGAATGATGCTCAAGGAAATTTTAACTCATTACATTTGTTACCTCACATATATTAACTGATGAACTTGTTGCGTAATATTCGTTAATACCTTTCAGTGGCCTTAAATTAATTAATTGAAGCTGTTACGCCACACGGACAAATAAAAATTTTAGGTCCTTTTTAATCGACTGCTCAATTGTACCGTCATTAAATGAATCACACTTTAGGTCCTCATTAATGAACTGCACAATGATAGCCTCATACTAATTCGGTTCAACTTAAGGTCCTCGTTAATTCATTGCACAATCGTAGTTACGTAAACATTATTTGCAATTTTAAGTCCTCATTAAATAAAAGCACTGGTTAATGCTCACTCGTGTGGGTGCAAATCAGATACCGTAGATCGGTATTATTTTTATGAGCTTCATTAATTGTTCATATCCCGCGTGAAAATATTTTGCTGTTTGTACATTATGCAAAAAGTCCTAAAAGTTATGTACACACATGGTCAAACGCTGGGAAACGCAAATTCCCAGCCTGATGGAAGAAAATTAATGCACCATAAGGGGCACTCAACACATGAAAATGTACTTGTAACGTAAATATTTTGCATAAATCCACCCTTCCATATTCCTTCCAAGGACTTGAGATCGATAGCTCAGCTGTTGAACACAGAAGTTGCATCGAGCACGCTCTGTCGTTTATTGATTATAATTATGGGCAATTTCTAATAAGTGTAGTGACTTCATCATCGTTTCATAGAAATTTTCGTTGAAACAGCGTATTTTTGCCTGATTGGGTTTTCTGAGATAAACAGAGAGTCACAAACTGATTGAATAGAGTAGCCTAGAGGTTCCCGATGTATATACGAAGCACAGACGGTTTCGTTTCGGGCATGAGTGTGTGTGTGTGTTTGGTATGACAGTTCTGATGCACAGCGTATGGCTGCAGTAATCTTCCTGGTGTGGTAATTCAGGTGTTTAATTCTGACGATTCAAAGCCAGTATTTATTGCACTAACTCGACCATCACATACACAGGATACGACGAAGTGATCTGTCAAATTCTTTTACTTAATTACAGCGAAACAAATCGAACAATGAAGAAAAGTATTTTCATTTTCAAAATGCATGAATAATGAAATTTCGTTCACCTGGCTTCAGATGAAAAATGTTTTGTTTATTCTTTATTTTATTTCGCTTCTATTGAAGAAAAAATAAATTCATTAGAAAATTCTGTCACGCCACTTATGAGAGAGAAATTGAAATTACGAGAAGCATCTGTCCGACAGCAACCAACTAAATTATTCATTTTCCTGACTTCAATTGAGCAACCATTTAACTTTCCGTATAAGATCTCGTTAGGTGCAGGTAGGAAGGTGCGAACGTCAGTTTGTGCAAAGTTATGCGTCGCAAAGTAGAGTCATATTACAAGCACGAGATCGCTCGTGTGAGTGTTGGGGTCCGGACGCTGGTTTGTGAGCGGGCGACAGGTGTTCAGGTGTGACGTGCAGCTGGTGCGGTGCGGGCGTAATGCAGGTGCAGTGCAGGTGCAATACAGGTGTTGTGCAGGGGAAGTACAGGTACAGTACAGGTGCAGTCCAGGTGTAGTACAGGTACAGTACAGGTACAGTATAGGTGCAATACAGGTGCAGTACATGTACAGTACAGGTGAAGTACAGGTGCAGTACAGGTACAGTATAGGTGCAATACAGATGCAGTACAGGTACAGTACAGGTAAAATACAGGTTCAGTGCAGGTGCAGTACAGGTACAGTCCAGGTCTAGCACAGGTACAAGGCGGAGTCGGCTTTCACAAGCATGTTCACCTGGCCAGCGTGTGTTTGCAGTCAACATGATGCATTATTCCTATCTACAGGTTTTAACTAAGGAAATTATTGTAAAAACGTTACTGAAAAATATGCGCTATCAATAATTTCATTTCATACTATTATTCAATACAAATAAACTCGCTTTCAGTTCCTCTCTTGATGGCAACTAGACACCATGTACATTGCTCTACAGTCCCAAAAATACATGAGAAGTTTGTAAGTAGTAGTGGGGTTGCTGACATCTGCTGCTAATTTTGATCAAAATCACTTATTCGAAGCCGCAAAAACCCCCATCTGTAGTTTCTTCACTCATTTCCTCATTCCCACGGCTCTCCTAAATAAGTTTTTCTGTTTTACTTGCGCTAAAACTTTCATAAAGCCAGGTGAGGAAAACTTATCGAGCGTGGTCTTTACTTGCGATTGACGCAGGTGTCGGTATAGCTGGAGACCACACGAGCATATGATGTAAAAAGCTATAGTTAAGATTCGTATTGTACCACTCTCGAACGAGAAATACTAGTTAAACAGATGCAGGCTAAACATCAAAGTCGATAAAATCAGATGTACAATTCTTCGCTCTGATTTCATTAAAATCCTTGAAAATCACCAAATTCCCCTTCTTAGCGAACAAGTACGCAAAAAACTGTACTAAAGACTAGGTTATATTGTGTGAGTGGCCGATAGGCTATATGCAGTTCAACACGTTTTCTCTGACCTGATAGAGAGTGATTTTCACATTTTGGTGTCATTTTCCTGCTTTCAGTTTACGGCTGAAAACGGAAGCGCAACTGTTCTCGAGTACCTCCTCCTCCTTGAACTCCAGCAGGAGTGGGCGTAAAGCAGTGAGTCACGGGATTACAAGTCCGCAACATGTGGCAGATACAACTAGGTTTAAAAATTCGATAAGGCGATGTGAGTTAAAAATTGAATCTTCGAAAAGTTTAGGAGAATAATTAAGTGAAAAACTAATTAAAAAGATGTAAGTTGAAGGATTACATTTGAGAAAGCAACAGACAATTAAAAGAAAAGGTGGAGGAAATGGCATAATTAATTAATTCAAATTGCTGGAAGGAAATACAGTTAAAAGAATGAAATGATTAAAATTGAGGTAATTATCATATGTGCAATTGAGTTTCACAGGAATTTATCTTACTCAATAAAAATATTTTATGTGAAATGAGGTCTTACTCTGCGAATGGATTACTTCCCTCCTATTGAAGCAAAATCGTATATCGTTGACAATTGTTGCATGGGACTACATAGCTATAATATTTATGACTGATTACTATGTATTCATCAGAAGTACTTCTTAGTTAAACTATACACTAAGAACTTTGCATTATACGATCACGATACATCACTGCATCAGTTGAGCTCACTGAAATTGTTTTAGAACGTCTTTTTGTTAAAAAACCTAAGACGAACTAGAAGCCGTTAGTACATGGGCAACCTCAAATGCTGCTAGCCTCACTGGCGCAGTGGCTACCTATTGCCGTTACCTATTGCCGTTACCTATTCTCAAGTGTGAAGTCCAGGGTTCGACTCTCGGCTGCGCAGACGGATTTTCATGGAGCTACGGGCTGCTTCCCTTAGGAAGCGAAGTTTGAACCACATTTTCTTCACATTGCTCACAAACGTCAGCAATTATAAGGCATTCAAGACCAAATGCTGTACAGCACGTCAACTTTGTTGGAATACATAAAGTTTCTCTTTCTTTCAACAGACGCCAGCGCATTTCCTATCGCCCGAAGAGGCTGCCTGCGTCGCGGTTGACAATCGGCCACCTTCATCTGGAAGCCCTCAGCAGGGTAACACACCACCGGTTACCAACAGCATCTTTCAGTGGTTGTCAAACAGTCAGAACGAAAAGAGAAGTCCAACAATCGATGAGATACAACTCGCCGACGGAGGTATGTGGGCTTGCCAATTTTTTCGTGGACGTCTTTCGTTGACCGTACGTTGGTTTGAGATGAGGTAACTTGGGTGCTTAATATGATGATCGATATCAAGGTATGTTTCGTGGTGAGGGTCGAATTCCAGTTTTCTCGACGGGGAAAAATGTTTGCTGCAAGCTGTCGATCTGCATTGTACGTCAACGCAAGGGAAGAATGAGAAAAAGTAACATAGGAAACGTTAAATGCTGTTATCTGATTGATTTTTCTATTTATCCTAGGTGTGAGACAATCCTAAGAAGCCTAATTAATTGTTACTCTACTTTTTAACATTCATTGTTCGCCTACAACGAAGGATCGTTTCAGAGGAATTATAATCTATTTTAAACGAATATAAGAAACACTTTCTGTTTTTAGTAAGAGATTCCTGGAACTGTTATTCAATGCACCAGTTTCTTCATCTGAGGCACAATTTCGTCAGAGTCCCATTTATTTTTTGTAATGAATGTGGGGTTTCACTACGAAATTAGGCTAAAATTTTACAAAATAATCACTTTCTTGCATTTTTACGTGGGCCTTAATGTTACATTATCCTTCTAATCTGCGTTCGCAAAATCGCACTAATTTTTAAAACGCAATTAACGAGTAACACTTTGTATAAAATTTCCCTTTAAAATTCTTCTTAAACAGATAACATTTATTCCTGTTCGACTTCTCATTTAAAATGGTTGCATCATCTAAGGAAGAGAGACGGGCCATTTCAATTATACAAGCTATTCATTATTGATTGCAAAAGCTGCACGATACTTCAAAAACGTTTACTACTTCATATCCCTTCTATATTACCCTCTAAACACAACAACAGCGTTCAAAAAGTAAACTACAAAAGCTTTCTATACTACTTACACCCCAAACCTAAGCTAACAAAGTACTTCTTGCTAACATCTCACGTTTCCAAATGCAGTCCACTTCATAAACGAAAATCAATCTTGCGTTCTAGTGACTAAGAGAGGCTCGCTGGATCGACTGCGTGATTTCGTAGTTGGTGACCCTGCTGCATTTCAAGCCTCCTACCAGTACGAGGCTACTTCCGGGGGAGGGGCGCGGGCTAAAGTCAATCTCAGGTCCAAAAACACCGTGCAAAGCATCGGTGCGAAAAAGGTGAGACTCTGCTATGTTTTTGCGACAGGAGCTACTGGCAAATTGGCGATGTGTTATTGCGTGGAGATTCTAAGCGATATAGACGGTGCACAGTATACCTATGTATTATAATTACAAACGGGTGGCATAATTTATCATGAAATTTAGTGTGAAAATGATCATAATCTTTCTTATTCTCATTTGTTTTCAATATTACAAATATTTTTTATATTCTGCTTTGAATTATTAGCGCTGAGTTTTTGTGTGAAATTTCAAAGTTCAAAATTTGATCAATTACGTTGAAATAGGTCAAATGAGAGCTATTTTATCCGTGAGCGAAACAGGGCTAAGGTAAGAAAGAAGTATTTACATTCGAACGGACGAATTACTGGTTTGGAGGACCACCCAAAAAATTCATAGAAACAAGGGACGGCCACTTTACCCCTTTAGACCCCTCACGAACCAAGTGCATGTTGGATTTTCCCATTTCATCTTAGATGAAACCCAACAAGGTAACGTAAAGGTTCATAGAGGAAGGTGTCGGTTGAAATATTGTGAAACGTTCTCCAGACAGAACTGATGGTACCTTCAAACAAACACCCAAAGAAACAACGTATGTCCATTACCTTTTGAAAAACGAGTTAATGTTACAGCCCACTCAACCGCCAGCAGCCCGTCACAGTGTCTGATCTTGTTTTCAGTGATGGACAGCATTGTCAGACATTATTTCATTCATGAGCTTTTTCGCATTGTGTTATCTGTTAACCATTGTCGCCCTGAATTCATTTCTAGCAGTGAATTGATTTTTTTTTGCTTGGAGTTTACGTGTTCAGATAAATGTGTGATACAAAATTACAAATGGGTTAACAGCGAAAGATGGTTTACACTTCACATTCAGCCGGGTGTTGATAGGTACATTTAAGCTTGATAAAGTATTGTAAAAATCCAAATTGCTGGTGACTTTAGAGTCATACCAGGGAGTGAAGAATTAATTTTCTGAATACAGTTATCACCAATCATAAGTAGATAGTAACATTTTTTAAAACCTGCAGAGTAATTTCATTATATCAGGTGAGAGAGAAGCGTCGGAAAGTTGAAGCATGATATAAATGAAAAAGATAGAAATATTTAACGTTGTTGGAAACTAATTTCCATGTCACAGGCAAGCCTGCAGTCCAACGTAATTGCTCAGTACACATTCGGTTTCATCCATATCGCCTACAAGTTCTCCAAAGAAAAGAAGTGAGTGATTATTAAAATTAATTTCCTTCCTTAGTTTGTGTCCTCCATTGATAATTAAATCGTTATGAGAGCACGTAGCAACATTTTCAACGCACATAATCAGCAGAGCTACAAGCTCTTCAAAACACTTGAACCTTGACATGGAAATTTTGGCATGGCGAGCTATGTTTCAGTTGAGAGAGAACTGAAAAGCATCTCCTTCTATGAGCGACATACGACATAAGACGAGATGTGTGATTATTTTTCGATATAGGGTTTCGTCGCGTAGAAGTAATGTTAGGGATATTGTGTCATCCTAAATTATTACTTTCATTGTTTCTCTTTAAACTTCTACATCAGTGATAACCTTTATAAGCATAAGGTCCTGTCTTTTACCAAGCCAAGGGTTCTTAACGATTCGAAACACAGCCGACAGAAAAACGTAACGATACTAGTAAAAAGCGGCCTACCATTTAAAGTCATATTGCCCACCACTAACTAATGATACAATTTCGTACTTGTGGAGAAAACGTAAATATACACTTGAGAGTTAGATGCAAATTCTTCAGGAGCTGCGACCCCACAGAGATTGGGTTCCAACCGCGCACACGAACCGACTGCTCGCAGTTTTTCTTCCTGAAGCAATTATGCAGTAAGACAACGTGCAGTATTTCATTTTCTAATTAAATATCTGAATACAAGTATTTAAGATTTTTGTCCCGTTCTGGTAGATCCATTGATGATACTATGTACTCATTGTTCGTTTAGCATATCTAATATGAATCATTTCGTACGTATTAAGGCTACTTGATCTTTGAAAATTGGTTGAATTCAAACTTTGAATTGCCTACCCACGTTCCACAGATCTAATTTAACAACGCATCGTCGCTGGTTCCCCAAAAGATACAACTAAATGATATGGTACCGTTATTTGTTTACGTAAGTGACATCACAAGCCACGTATACTCGTATGTATGTATGTACGTGTTTCAGTCACATACGACGTATGTGATCCAATCATGTACGATGTGAAAACACTTTTCGGTTCCACAGACTCGAAGTCGACGTCCTCAAAGTGACCAAGTTGCCCAAATACGAAGCTTCTTTCTTTGGGGACGAGAACGACAATGAATCCAAGGTGCAGTCCCTGAAATACGTCGACATCGAGGTGAGATATGAGGTATCATGTGTTAGATTCAATTCCATAAACCCAATAAAATGTTCAATTGATGTTGCTCATCAAACGTCGAAGTTTTTTTCAACGAAAATTGAATTTATTTCTTCATGGCTGAAGCTTGGTTGAAATTTGGGGCGGCCAATTTGATGAAAAACAAAATTTTAGCATTTTTTGTCAGTTTTAAATTGGAAGTTCATTCTAGTGCAAAACAGTATACTGAATTTTATCTGCTATAAGTGCTGGATAAATTTTAGAACCTGATGAAGCTAATATTAAAAATATTCGAAAATATACCATTTTAGACCTTACACTGTAAGGTCTAAAATGGTATATCTGTAAGGCTTACAGATATTCGGAATCGCACTGTCTCAGGCAAAACAATATAATTGAAATTTATTTACCATAATTACTAAGTAAATAATAGAATATAATAACTAA
>VOMN01032897.1:0-22280 GCA_014899125.1 Orchestia grillus | reverse complement strand
AAGTCCCCCATAAAGTCTCTCATGAAGTGCACGCAAAGGAATGAAGTCAATGTAACTGAACTGACGGGTCAGGGCTCAGACTTTCTAAGTTTGTAGCTGCGCCTACGCCTCAGAATCTATGATACAAAATCCGAATGACATACCATAAGTCACGGAAGCTTTAATGAAACATAGGTAGCCCATAGCGTAACATCTCTGACTTCAACGATATCAAATTAAAAGCCCTAACCACATCATCAAGATTAGATGAAACTGAATGCAAAGCTGTGAAGTGCAATCGGCTGATAAATTGCACATTCGTGAATATGAATTTTACTGAAATTCAAAAACTAAATTCCGGTCCTAGACTCTCACACATGTACATTGCGTAGTCAAAATAGCATTAGTAGCGCTAAAGCCACGCTGCTCGCACGACACAGGCAATACCACGTTTATTGGAATAATGTAGAAATAACACACCAATGGAAAATAATTCAAAGACACGACAAAAAATTCAGAGATAAAAGAGCGCTCTGCATAAAGTGAGGGCACATTAAAAGCGATATACAAATCGAGGTATGGCACCAGTAATTCAACTCTGCGAACCAAATACCGTGGATTTATTTGACAAAACACGACCTAATTTGAACTTACAGAAGACTGTATCAGTGTCAAAGAAATGCGTCCGTGGAATTGAATAAACCCGGGCATCTCGATGAACGAAAAATGCCGAAGCGAATCGTGGTGCTTCAGACGAGCAGTTGTTGTACATACACTACGCCAAGTTGAAACCAATAGCGAATAAACGAAAAATTTCAGTTTTAAATATACGAAAATCCTTGAAGGTCCCCGAGTATTCTTAGAAATTCTTTAATATGCTGGAGGATTCAGCATTTTACAGAGTCCATTTATGAAGCAGATAAAGATAATTTTTTCATCATCACGTTAAGATTTGAATCTACGTTCAGAGCCTAATACGTATCTCAATCTTAATCAAATCACTACTAATACAATATCAGCGCATGTTACAGATCATGTTAAAAACTCGAATTTTAAAGTAATTGTGTTTTTTAGCATACCTGTTACCTATGTGCATGTGTTGTAAGTATAATGATAATTTGGTGTAGGATTGGTAGGTTTGATGATTGTGTGGCATATGTGGGGAAGGTTTTTGACGATTAAGGGGTGTAGGTGTGGTAGATTTGACGATTATGGGGCGTAGGTGTGGTGGATTTGACGATTATGGGGCGTAGGTGAGGTGGATTTGACGATTATGGGGCGTAGGTGAGGTGGATTTGATGATTGCTTGGCGTATGTATGGTAGGTTTGATGATCATATGGTGAAGAAGTGGTCTGTTGGAAGATTAAGTGGTGTAGATGCGGTATGTTTGGCGGTTGTGTGGTGTAAATACGGTAGTTTTGACGATCACGTGATATGTATAATACAACAGTCCAATGCTGCAAATAAGATTTATTGAGTAATATATTTGAGTGCTAATATTATTCGTTGAAAACTACAAAGTTTGATTAGAATGGCGTAACCCCCATTAATAATACATGTATCCACCATTCTGGATGCACATATATTCCGCCGCAGTCCGAGCCAATTGTACCCAAGCGTCGCCTCATTCAAGGGTATTGTGAAGGGGTCCCAATATCACGATTGCCACTCAATTGATAAATTTACAAAAATGATAAAAATACGTGACTTGACAAAAATGTTGATCATTATAGACGCTCAGGCGAAAAAGATACATTGGACAGCCTATAAGGCACGGTCTTTTGCCATTATACTTGAACGCGCATGAGAATATTTTCTTTCATTGAAAAAAAATTATTTTTGAGACTTCTACATGCGTTAAGTTGTTTCTTTTTCAGAAATTAACTAAGCCAATCCCCTTTAAAATTATATTGATTGTGATAGTTACACGTATGCTACTGGAAGTCCTTTAACAAAGTGACGGGCCTGAACAATTTTGACTCGATAGTTTATATGAAATATAGTATCAGGATCGTAAAAGGTGGGGTTTCAATCATTTGAGGCCAAATTCCAGCTTTATATTTCACTTTTATTACAGACTAACTTGCTAAGACGATATACGGGTGAAAATTTTCACCAAACTGCTTTATACTGCAGTTGTAAAGGGCTATTTTAAATTAGTGTTGCATTTACGAGCTTGTTTTATACTACAGTCATATAAGGTTATTTGAAATTAATTAGTGTCGCATTTACGAACCTATATTTTATAATGCAGTCGTAAACGGGCATTTTGAATCAGTTTGGGTTCAATTTATAAGCCGGTTTCATACAAAGCTGTAAACTTTTTTTAAACTAGTCAGTGTTGAATTTACGCGCTAGTCATATCCTGCAATCGTAAACGTTTATTGTAAATGAGTTCGTGTTAAAATCGAAGACATAAATTTGACTTTTAAATTCACATCTGGGCATCAAATTGAAAAATATTCAGAAGTAAAAATCTACCGTTCCTCCCATGAAATTAGGACAAGTTAGCATGCAATTTGAACCACTTACCTGACATCGACCGCAGTAATGATGCAACAGCTTGATGAAAAGGGACAAAAATCAGTTCAATCTAGCCGTTAGAACGAAGTGACCATTGTGAATTGAAGACGCCAATTAACCCTTCAAGTCCTGATGTGACTCTCGAATTTTTTGAAGATTACCTTGATGGACTCAAACACAATGTTCCACATCTGGTAAGGAATGTGACGCCTAAAGCCCTGGTACAGCTTGCCAGGTCATATATTTTCCATCCAAACACGCGAACACCAGGTAAAGAAAAAAGTTAGCTTACGACTACAAATCAATTCAAGGCGCAAAGGGTTCATTGGGACGTCTTAGATCCAGTCTAACTTTTTTGCCACCCCTTCATTAAATTTATAAAATAAATGATGAAAATACTTGGGTGGACATAATTCTACAAAATTACAGAAGCTCCAGCAAAGAAGTTAAACTGAGAGACCCACGCTCTAGGAAAAGCTTTTGGTACTTACATCCCCAGACGCTGAGGGTAGACTGATGCTGTGAAGATCTCCAAGCTGGAGTGAACAGATCCTGAAAAGTATTTTGTTTCTGTGTAAGTTCAGTCGAAATAAATGGAACACGGACAGGGCTGACGGTGTGGCACAGGTTGCCACTCTGTCGTCCCATTATTTTCACACTCCTGCCTGTCTTGCTAATGATCTCGGGTGAATGATGACTGATGAGAGATGAACGTGTATATCTTAATTCAGCAGTTTATCCTAGGTTTCTGTACACTCTAGATTTCGTACAATTTTGTCCCACAAAATTTCACCATAATCTTATCGTTTTTAAATCGATTTACATTATTTTACCCCCGAAAAAAATATTTCAGTTCTCGTTCATTGTTTTCGGAGACATGTTTCATTGATATTTTGTCAAGTTTCATTAAATGTACATAATTTGTTTGGACAAGAATTACGTTATCATGCCAGCTTTTGTACGATTCTTTTTCAAAAACTTATTTATTCGCTGTAATGTAACCAAAATTAATCGGATTCTATTATTTCTTATGAAAAACATGACTTCAGTTTCGGCAAGTTCGAGTATCGTAAAGCTATTCCGAATCAACTATTGATCCAAAAACCGAGCCTTTCACCCGCACCGAGATCGGGGCAAATTCGACCAGAACCGCACGGAAAATTCGGTGGCGGCGGCCTCGCGGGTTCTCCACAAGGCAATTTCGAGAGGCGGCCACTGCAGTGCCTTAAGTGAAAGCACCCGAATAAGCAGAACTAACGAGGCCCAAATACAGACATCGGTTGTGTTGCCGTGCAGATAAACCTCGAGGGCTCTCAAGCGCCCCATTGACCGAAAAGTTGTGGGAAATTCCAGCGATTTCCCGCACGATAAACAACTACAATAAAGCGGAACATCACACCGAAATTGGCGAAAAACTATTGCGTCAGCGTAACGACCTGATGTATGTGCTAGGGCCAGCGTTATGAACCTCTGGGTAAAATTACTCTCATATATCGGATATAAATAGGCATTTTCATGAATATTGTATTATGTAGCATTAATAAATGTGCTATTAAACGAAACCAATTTTTTGGCAGTTATTTTACATAATGATTGGAAGTCTTCCAGCCATTGTGCGCTTCACACGAAAATTAATATGAGTCTCGTAAAAATACTCGTACGCAGGAGGTAGTATAATTTCAACAACGAAGTACCTTTTTTGGCAAAATTATACTCTTATTAGATGTAGATATACTCTCATATTGGGTGTCGATATACTCGTATTGGATGTAGATATACTCGTATTGGATGTAGATATACTCGTATTGAGTGTGATATACTCGTATTGAGTGTGATATACTCGTATTGAGTGTAGTTATACTCATATTGGGTGTAGATATACTCGTGTTGTGTGTGCATATATACTAGATATACTCATATTGGGTGTTGATATACCAACATTTCTATTCCCAAATAAAGTTCCTCGAAGAATTTAGGACGCAAAAGGCCCATGGAAATTTACAAGAAAATATCTACCGTAATTGTAAATCCACTACCACAGAGCTGAGAAGCAAACTTTTTTCCTATAATTGATTAAAAACGGATAGATTAAAACCTCTCAATGCAAGACTAGTTTCCAAGTTGAAGTACACTGAAGTCAGGCCGTAATATCAAGACAAATGTAAAATCAATCAGTTTAGCACCAGAATAGACATCCGGAAGATCATACACCAAGTGCCCTGAGGTAAAAAATAAGGCTCCAAACTCTACTTTCACAACACAACTCGCGGTAAAAAGGTGAAACGTGGACTTGCTGGCAACAAATAAGGTTATTGTCCCCGTAAATCAATAGGAAATATGACGGAGCGGAACCACTACAGCGGCGCAGCATCTGCCCCCAGTAACAAGGAAGATTTTCACGAGATACATCCAGGATCAACATAAAGAGAGCCACGCAGCTGCCAAAATTATCGGCGAGTTTTGTCATAGCTGGAAGCGGACCCGCGTTTCCCTCGATTCGACGTATTGTTCGAGAGTGAGGCCATATATGTACTCGGGAACTGCGTTTTGTCGACTGCTCTGTTGCGCGGGAGTTCTCGTGCTTTGTTGTGTAACACTTCGCATGATCACGTGGAGTAAATTTGAACTGCAGTATTTGAAAATGAAAGTATGTATATTTATCTGACTTGATATAAATCTGAAATTATAATTATGTGAACTATACTACGAAGACAGTTTTATTACAAAACAGGCTACGAAGAATGACATTATGTAATGTGCAGTAAAATTGGCTTTAATATGAGGTCACCAACTAAGTTTCCGAACTTTAACCAAAAAAAATGCGAGGCTTAGTCAAGCATTGCATCGTTGGACAAGCAAGTGAAAACAATGTATGGTGCGCAAAAAAATTCTGTACAAGATGGACCCAAAAACTCAGTTTTCGGGGAAAATTTTCCCATGTTTTTATAGATCAAGTTTGGAAACTTAATTGGAGACCTAATAGCTTTAGCTGAGCATACACACTAGCCTTGTATAATTCCTGTGATCTTGAAGTAACTTTTATGCCCTACGCGTAATGCTAATTTAGTAAAAGACTAATTCAACAGTTAAGAAAACGACTTTTCGGCTAATTCCAAAGAGCTGGTCTATTTTATCTGCTGTTTGCATGATCGTGCAAGAAAGTTCTAACACAGATCAGGCGATATTCCAAAAAAGTAAAAATTTCCAAGCTAGGTTATTGGGTTGGCATGAAGAACTATTGCTGAGAAGCTGCCAATAATTACTCTGCACGCGCTCGAAACGTCGTAGGCAGTCCGAGCTTGAGTTAAAAAGTACACCAAACTACAGCGATGAGCTCGAGGGTCGAGTCGCCGTGCCAGCGGAATATAGTCAATACACAGGAACGCAGCGGCGAGCAAACGTACACATTGAATATCTGTAGATCAAAGCTCTTCAAGAAATTCTTAATAAAATGTTGCCGTCTGTCTACAGCTTTGGATCTAAGGCTCGGTTTTAAACATAATTCAAGAAGACCAAACATCTCTCGCATGCAAACGCATACGATTGTTAAAATATTAAGCTCAAAACTATAAAAAGCTATAACCAGTTATCGATTCGTCAAACTAATCAGTTAGAAAATTTTCTCCGGATGATTATTCGTCTTTAATTGAGTATATCAGTGAGCTGTAGGTACGATCACTGACCACGTTAATTTTGACCCGAAAACATATTTGATTTTGAAGCACCACTCTTAGTCTGACGAAGTGCACATCTGTGGACCAGGAAACTGGCACCTAATTAAGTCATGAAATAAAATACGACCATCGACCACGTTAATTTGAACTCGAAAGCACACGTCCTTTGGAAACAGCGCCGCGTTACCTACACATCGTCTCGCGAAGCGCACATCTGTAAACTTAGACATCGTCACGGACGGGCAGACGGAAGGGTTCAAATGCCGTCATCTGATCCCTGCCATTGTTTGTGATGGTTAATCAGTGACGACCCTATGATGAGCCTTTGTTTGCTCAGCTCCTCCATTGATTGCAGAGTAATTGGGTAATCTTAGCTCAGCGACACCTGTTAGGAGGGACGGAGAGTCTCAACTGCAAGCCGCTTAAATCTTGCGCATGGAGAACCTAACGAGAGACATGTGCTTTGCACTGGGTTACGGATCTTTTACAAATACTTTGGTACGTTTATACTCAACTTTTTTGGGTACATATACTTTACTCAACTTTTTTGGGTACATATGGTTTTCAGTAAAACACTTTACACAAGTATATATATTTGGTGAATAACTTTTATAGTCAGCATTTCACTCAAGTTCTGGGGTAGCTTAAAGAAATCCTATGATTAACTATCGTCGTAAACGAATATATATGTTAGTTATTGGAGGTTTGATTCAAGGAAGGTTTTGAACATGAAATTAAAATAATTTACCTCGTCGATCAATTTCATTTTAATTAGTGACTGGCTAATTTGAGTTACTCTCAGTTATATAAAAATAAAAAGGGAACTGTGAATTAATAACCTGTAAATGCGTACGACAACAAGCGCAATATCGCTACCGTCAATCCCATTTCTCGAAGACGAAAAATTGTAGCAGTGATACCGTGTTAAACACCCACAGATTGACCGAAATTCTGGTTAGGCAATAAAAACCTAAGCTACGGTGAGTCTGCGTCAACATAGAACACACTCATTAATACCAACACAAATAGTTCAAGACTAAACTCTTGAACGGGTGCGCAACTCGTGCGTCTCGTACTTGGAGCAAAGAAAAGCCATGTAAAGTCATTCGTGGCGCACGATAGGTCAGCGAGTTAGAGCCCGACATCGAGGAGAACACTCAGAATAATGTACCCTAAACAGACTTGACGTTCAGCCTCAGCCAATGGCCGCCAGTTGCCCCATTGTCGCTCAATATGTGCCTCGAGAAGACTTTAAAGCGCTCACTGCGGTGGAGCTAGCGCTTGACCAGATCGAGGAGCAAAAGAAATGAGCACTGATCGAGTTACACCATTGTGAGGAGCTTTGTGAGAGATTGTCCTGTCCGTGCCTTTGTGAGCCACCACAGCGCCGCCCGACACACGAGACTTGACGCTTTCATGCAAGTGCAAACTCGACGATTCCAAGAATTTTTTCCCCGATTTTTTCTGTCTCCGACGAAGGCGATGCCGGACTCTGGCGAACACGATAAGAGAGGCGGCTGTGACGCGTTCTGTTTGGTCTGTTTTGGTTTAAATCATGAAAAGAAATATTCCGATATTCATATTTACTGAATATTCCATCGAAAAAATTTAGTTACATCATGTACAAAAAATATTTTTACTTGATTAGAAAACGAAATCTATGCGAATTTTAATATATTTACTCTTCATTGGTGCACGTATTACTCATCTACCTATTGTTTTTGCTTATCTTCTGATTGATGTAAAATGCATATTAACGATCTCAAGTAGTCGAGAGTATCCAAATAAAGTTGACCCAATGAAGACTAGATTTATGGAAAGAGTGAATGAATAAGGCAGAGAGAATGAATATGGCAGAGTGAATGAATATGGCAGAGTGAATGAATATGGCAGAGTGAATGAATATGGCAGAGGGAATGAATATGGCAGAGGGAATGAATATGGCAGAGGGAATGAATATGGCAGAGGGAATGAATATGGCAGAGGGAATGAATATGGCAGAGGGAATGAATATGGCAGAGGAAATCAATATGGCAGAGGGAATGAATATGGCCGAGGGAATGAATATGGCAGAGGGAATGAATATGGCAGAGGAAATCAATATGGCTGAGTGAATGAATATGGCTGAGTGAATGAATATGGCTGAGTGAATGAATATGGCAGAGTGAACGAATATGGCAGAGTGAACGAATATGGCAGACCGAACTTTCTTCTCCGTAAAATTAACGAATAAGAGGCTGGTCAAAATTTTTCTCCTGCACAGCAAAAAGTGAACTTTTTGAATTATGCGTGAATGGAACTTGTGAAAAATTACCGCACTTTTTTGACGTCCACAGCTGCACTTAAAATGTACTCTATTACTGGTGCAGAGTGTTTGTTGCATCTCTGCACGAATTACAAGACCGCAAAAAACGATTTAATACTAAAAATCGCGAATACGTTCGTCGTGAAACAATAAGACGCGATGAAATATCTCATTGGAACATTCATGAACTTTGCTTACATTCAGCACGTTTGGGTTCGGTGGAAGTTTAACGAGCGTCCAAATCCAAGAGTCAGTCCTGGTCCAGGTCGCGGGACAGCGGCGAGAGCCATCCCGCGGGCTGTGCAGGGCTAATCAGGTCGCAGCCAGCGCCGCTGAGACGAACACAATGCCCGGGTAATTTAATATTGTTTAGAGCACCTGACATATTTTCCAACAGCTGCACAAAAAGGCAAGAGGAGGAGGGAGGGGACCTCCTCAAAGTAATTCCCGAGTCGAAAGTGGAGAGGCGCAGAGCCGGCATGCAGGGCGAGACAAAGCGACCTCACAACAGAGGACGGCCGCGCGAAACAAAGAAGTCCTGCGTACCAACTGCAAGTGGCTCTGGTACCTGAGTACCTGCTGCAAGTGGCTCTGGTACCTAAGTACCTGCTGCAAGTGGTTCTGGTACCTGAGTACCTGCTGCAAGTGGCTCTGGCACCTGAGTACCTGCTGCAAGTGGCTCTGGTACCCGAGTATCTGCTGCAAGTATCTCTGGTACGTGTACCTGCTGAAAGTGGCACCGGTACCTGAGTACCTGCTACTAGCGGTACAAGTTCGCTTACATTCAAGATCAGAGCGTAACGATTATCCTGATTTAAAGAAGCTATGAACGGCAAATACACAGCCTGTAAACTGCGTTCCGTAAGAACCGTACGTGTCTTACTGTTGGTATGAAATTAACTCAAGTTAGAGCTATTTATTAAGCCTGTGAGTACTATTGGGACACCTCGGTCTCGGTTCAGTTTTTGCCTAGTATTACTAGGTTGTTTCATAGAGCAATATTTTGTTATCGTACAATGCATTCACATTTTCTCATTTAGAGCACTAAAGAGATGAGAGAATGTGAATTCATTTTCTCACGGAATATTGTATGAATCATCATAATTGATCAATGAAACTTTTAGCCAGTCCGAGTTAAATGTGAAGTATGTAATTACGCTTTAAAGTGGTTTGCAAAGCGTTTGACATGTTTGAGACTCGAAGGGTTAAGGGATAGCGATAGTAGGGAAATGGTCTTGACCGAGTTCAGGCTGTGGTCACTGCAGTTGCGGACAGCACGTTTGTCTTCGCATAAGGCATGCCGTATCTGCTGCACCTGAGATCGGTCATCTTTGACAACCTCATCTACGAGCTCAACCTAGTGTGTTTGCCAAGACGAAGGGTATTTGTGGCTAAGGGTATTTGGTAGCTAAGAGTGTTTGGTGGATAACGGTATTTTGCGGCTAAGGGTATTTGGCAGCTAAGGGTATATGGTAATTAAGAGAATTTGTCAAGACGGAGGGTGCTTGGTAGCCTAGAGTACTTGTCAAGAATAGGGGTATTTTGAAGCCAAGGGTATTTGTCGAGACCAAAGACATTTGTGGGCTAAAGGTAACTGCCGAGCCTTAGGATATTTCTCAGCAAATGGTACAAGCATACAAAATACTTTAAATACCTACGAATCTCATACGTCCGAGCCTAATCTTACAGTTGTACGAGGTTCTGTTATTAAGAAAAATTTACTTTTTTTGTACCCCAAACTTCGAGGCCCCAAACTAAAACACATGTAGCAACCAATAGAAGCAACGCGCAGTTGGAGCATTAGAAGCCATTGTAAAAGAAAAGTATCATACATTGGAAGCGTTCCCAGATTAACTAAAGTTCAAAATAATGGTGAATACTTTAAAGAAAGTACTCTTACAACTTTTACCATTACTTCATATGAATTAATAGGCTTCTGGGTCAAAATGCAACAGAGTAAGAAGCCCACACGGCACACAGGCAGCTACATATGTATGTAGTCAAGCCAGGGGATCTCTGTAATGCACGACACGTGTCTAGCCTCAGATCTGCAGCAGGAAGCTTTGTTGGGCTGATGTGGCAATGCGGTCACATGGAAGAGACGACCGCACGTCACGATGAGCGAAAGAAGAGAATCTACATTGTATAGCGAAAGGATGACGAATTTCTTGCAATTCGTGGGAGAATGTAATGTAAAATTCGTTCTAAAGGAGACGAGAGGCTGATCGTTCATGCACAATTTACAATGAGCCAAATTTATAACCATGAAGGAAACTTGTATTTCAAGTCGCGTTCTAGAGAGTAGCCGTCGCAAGAAAAGAGCGGATTACTAACAAAATGAGAAGATCTTCAGTTTTCTTGTTCCCGAACTCACGTCGTCACGCAAAAGCACAGGATCTACTTGCTTATAAGCCCTGGCGGGTTCTCAAGAATAAATCGATCGGTCCAAACAAGATACATATCGAACCCGGCAACACAAAACAGCCAATTTAGTCAGCATTATGTTCCGTACAGACGAGACTCAAAAATCGCACATGGATTTACTTTATGAGAATTAACGTCCACAGCGAATATGAAATTTTGTATAAAACTAATTTTTCTCACAGATGATTTGTCCCAAACAGTGAAGGACGTTTGGCAAGAACATCGTAAATGAGGTTAATACAAAAAATTAATTCCATTTAGATGTATAGGAATGGACTTCAGGAGGAAATCACTTCAGTATTATATCTACCAAAGATTTATATGAAAAGCAATGACCAATCATTACAACGGTAAAAACTCGGTGAATGGTCTCACATTTACAAATGACGCTCATAGAATAAGGTTGTTAGCAAACATCACATTGCATGGTTTAGAACAAACGTTTACTACGTCGTTTAGCTCTTTACCCATCAATGCATAAAGCTTATTCTTCAACAAATTTTGCTGAACATTTAGAAACTCTATAGCAGTCAGCAGGTTATCTGTATCAGAGATAAAATTTGAAGTAAAAATATGATCCATTGGCTGAAAATATATACGATTCCGCAAAGACAACGCGAAGAAATCATCAGGTTCCTTAAATCTAAATTGAAAAATAAATTGATAAGTTTCATGCGGTTTTTACATTTTATGTACGAGTTATTCCTGTACAAAATGTAGAGACTGTATGATCGATGCAACATCTACTGCTATTACCTTCTGTCACTGTCAGTCTTGCATGGTATGTATTATCAACGTCAACCGTCCATACCTCTAATCATTAGAACATTATACGCAAATGTAATGTATTCGAATTGTTCATCTTCAATGAATACATGCCTCTTTGAGTTAAATTCTGGATTAAAAACCAAATAAACTATTTTGATAAGCAGGATGATTACACTGATGCAGTGCATGTGGGGGATATCGATGGCAGCGAAATGAGACTGTAAAGAGAACATAGAATGGCGCGGCAGGTGCATGAATGTGATGGTCCTATCGACCACCTGCTATCGAGCCCATGCAGTTCGCCAGCTTTCGCAAGCCTTGCAGCAATCTAAGCTCGCCTCAGCTCCGATGGTAGTTCTCAGGGATGTTGCAATGATGTGTTTTGAATTTATTCGAGGTAACTCTGCAATGTTCTTCATGGTTTCTGAACGGGGATCTATTTCAAGGGCAGGGCAGTTTCTTCCCTGAGAGTGAATGGCAGAGAGTGATCTCGTCATTCCTTAAACTTGGAAGAGTTCGAGCACCAAGCCCGGACCACACTGGAGTGCCGTAGCTTAAGATTGTTTGGCTTCAAGTTTTCTTTCTGAAGTGAGACACTCCAACCGATCGAACGCAGGACCTCCTGAATTAGGAACGCGTATACTACTTTTGCGCCACTCAATCACAATTAATCCCAGGCCCATTCAAGGTTCCATTACTCGAACTTATATAAAAAATTAGACGAAGGAAGCTTGCAGGACAGCTATCGATCCAGCTTCAACGTACGCGGTGTACGTGCGTACAGAGTGACGAGTGTATATGTTCTTAGGGTATAAAATACGCCGTGAAAGTTAATTGAAAAGATCACTGAACAATAAAAACTCGTTCAAAATAGGACCTTCTCGTTAAAAATTCTGCTTTCTTAGTCTCTTTCTCATTTTTACATATAAATTTTAATTAACATAATTAACACGATAATAACCGAAATATGGACTATAATGACTATATTGACTAAAACTGTTTAAGAATCACCATTTTAAAAGTCACAACAAAAACAGCTTAGAGCAAAATAAAGCTAATAATACAACACGCTCTAATAATACCTCACGATGAAGGCATAAATATCTACAATAAATTCCCGTATCGCATATCCCACCTACGTACACCTACCATCAACTAGCAAGGATTCACTCGCTCGCTGCATACGTTTTACTCCCTGAAATGATCATCCAACGCATATTTTTCCCGCATCTGTGGAGAACACTCTCCACAAAATGTGATGAAAGACACATTGTCGCCCCTGTTCAAAAATAACCGTATGTATGATACGAGCTAGGATAGTTCTCAAAGCGATCCATCTTACTTAGTCCTTTTTAATAAAGAGCGATAGACAAACTTTAATGAAAAGAGCGGGTGACTGACGTAGGATGCTGGAACAAGCGTCAACAGCAGCAGCGATGTAGTTAAGAGAGACGGAGTAAGGGAGAGGTGTGAGAGGGAGAGTGCGTATCCAAGGGGAAGGGGGCTCATTGGAACAAGATGGCGGCGGTGTGAGAGCGACAGAAGCATCAGAGAGAGAGAGAGAGTGAGAGAGAGAGAGAGGGAGGCTGGGATGGAGCAGGTGTTTTGTGTGTGTGGAGCAGTGCGTGTGTTGTGCTGGTGTGTGGAGCATTAAATGTGCTCTTCGTGTTTGTGATGTGCATACATTACTCGTGAACCCATCTCACAAGAGAGTAACTACATCTGAACCATATTGCACTGCTTCACATTATAATCTAGCAAGTGGTGAAGTTAAACTTGTGTTTGGGAAATAAGAGCAAGTTGCGCTCTGTGAAACCCGTTATAATTCGCTCACTAAATCCAGCGCGCTGTGTTGCCGCAAAATAAGGTGTTTCTGCTAAAGTCAAAGGGAACATAGGGGGGAAAAATCTACAACCTGTTGAAATAAACGGTAAATACGGAATTGGCGCACGAGAGTTTGATATTTCCAAGGTAAGCAGTGAGCCAGACACGTTCTTCTGAATTTTGGATTCTGAATTTGGGTTAAAATAAAAATTAAGTGCTATCCTTGATAGCCTCACGCGAAACATTTTCACGTACAATTTTAACGTTCTACTTTAACAAAACGTTCTGCTCTACACATGGCTTGACCAATCAACACAACGCATGGACTCTAAGAAAGGGTGGCTGGAAACAGGCACTTTTAAGTCTGGTCTGATATAAAATTAAATATACTTTGTAAGTTAAACCTTTGGGGAGAAGCAAGACAATGGTGGATGCTCGTTGGTGTACGAAAAATATGATGAAAAACTATATGAATGCACTGTCATATATTTATGATTATAAACACAATTTGATCAAAAGCACCAGCAAATATTGCCTCCTCTGCAGTTTTTTAATGGAATAAAATCGGCATTTTCCTAAACTTTCATACTATTCAAGCCTGCAATCATCAAAAGATACAAATAAAAACTATTAACTACGGTGAATAAATTACTTTCATTCTCAATTACTTTCAACATCAAATGATTATCTGTTTCTTTCTAACAAAATTTGAGCAATTGAGTACAAATTCAACTAAGAAAATATCACAAATTGAGTGAAAGTCTACGGTAAGCCAAACCATGATTTAATTAGGACGACCGAGTCGATGAGAAATTGGTGCGTCAATGGAAAGCCACACGAGAGACTCGTGTAATTTGAATTTATATGCTTAACCCTTTTAGGTGTAGGCGAAGGGTTTGGTTCTGCGACTAAGCAAAGCCTGATCCCATATTAAATAATTTTAAAAAGCAAATAGCGGCTCAGTCTAACCTGTTAGCCGGAGTGCCTATCTGGAATTGTCCGTAATTTTTTGCCTCGAGAGTATTTTCATTAACAACTTTATAAACTTATCGATGGGGCAGTGAAAAAAATCAGACTGTGGATACATGTTAATTTTCAAAAAGTGGTACCAAGAAATAAAACTTTCGGGTTTCTACGGTTCTCATATAGCACAAAAAATTTTTAAAGCATTTTTCTCGGTTATACGCTCATCGCACAATGCCGCCGGATCTCAAAAGGCTTAAATAATAAATTCAACCTATCCTAACTTTTACGCTGGGGCATCTATCCATGTCTTTGCCACCCATGCGGAGATAACGCCACCGAATAGTTTATTATCGACAGGAACTGGAAACGAAAAAGACTACGAATACTCTCTGTCAAGTTCTGATGGTGGTATCTAGTGACATCCATTCGCCAACCGTCAACTTCTGATGGTATTGCACACAAACCAAAAATAATGAGGCTACGTTCCTAATTCAATTTATTTGAAAACTTGGGCATGTTTCGTAAGATTATTTTTCCTAGGAAATTGAATAAATGAGCTGAATTAAGCTGCAAATTTCAGAAATGACGTTCCTCATTTTTGCACGGTCATTAACACGAGGGTAAATTCGTACCGAAGTCATGTCCACCTTGCACGAAATAATAGTAATAATAATACTAATGATAATAATAATAATAAATAAAAGATTCAGGTAATAAAACTAACACCAATAATAATGAGTTGTGCGACTTGTGCATCCCAGATCGTGCAGTGAAGTGGCAGCAGGCTTAGCGATGTGCAGTGGAGTGAAGATGGCAGAGGCCTGCAGCAACACTAAACTTCCTCCGTCCACCACTCCGCCTCCCCAGTCCCAACCTCAGCAGAAGTCCCCTAACCACCCCTTCGAATGGGACATCAACGACTCCAACGTACCCAAGGTACGTGGAAATCATCGTTGCTTCTCGGATATTGATGCACTTTCCCTCTTTTTTTAGGACTCAGCAATACGCAGAACGTTCATTTTATCCAAGGCTTCCTCGCACTTGCATGCGGATAAAATAAATTCAAGCTTCCAACGAACGTACTACTGTCTCTTTAAGAGCTGTGGTCAGCGCAAAATAGTTCATTATAAAGTACTTGGCACGTTGGTTTTCGTGACGTTTCGTGAATATGAACACAAAATTTCATAATTAAAAAGTCAGACTAATAAAAGGCATCAAAAGTTCAGCGATTCATGAGTACATTTGTAAATATATTTTTGCACTTAATATTAGAATCTCAGAAAATTTCATTGGCATGTGATGCAGCTATAAATGCTTCACACAACAGAACATCAATTCCCACGAACATTTGAAATGAAGATGCGAAAAAATAATAATTGTCACCTGCTTGTGATAAACCTTTCTAGCGAGACAAGCAGGTCCTCCTATTGAACCTCTAAATTTACAACTTATAAAAGCCCTTTTTCCATGTATACGTCTTACGAGCATATAGCATATCGCAGTCATTTTGACGGAAAATATTTTCCTCCCACTGATGCATCATATTTTCATCAATTTGATGCTCGTATTTTTATCATTTTGATGTCCAGAAAAAACACTACACTCCAGACTGACGCATGGGTGCAGCCTGGCAAGTGAGACACGGCAGGTAGAGAACACAGCTGCTTGAGACACGGCACTGAGAAAGACATCTGTTTAACACGACACTTGAAGCACGTAGATGACTGACACATGACACCCAAGGATGTTTGATTCAGACTCAACATTTAAAGAATATAGCGCATTACGAAGGGGGACGTGAAGGACATAGCTTGTTAAACACGACGTTTAAAGAGCGTAACTGGTGATAAAGACATGGCACTTAGAGAAGATGGCTGATTTACACACGGCACTTAGAGAAAATGGCTAATTTACACACAGTACTTAGAGAAGATGGCTGATTCACACACGACACTTAGAGAAGATGGCTGATTCACACACGATACTTAGAGATGATGGCTGATTTACACACGGCACTTAGTGAAGATGGCTGACTAAGACACGACGCTTAAAGAAAAGAATCGACCCTTAAACAATGTACAATTTGAAGTACTTCTGTACAGCGTGGGAGTAAGATAACGGATAGGAAGATAACACAAGACAATCATTTAAGAACGTCCCTGTTGACGGGTGCAGGTGAGCCAGTACGACAACTTCAGCGAGTGGTCAGACGGCCACAGCAGGCACGTGTACGCCCCTGGCCTGGAGGACGCGCGCAAGCACGCCTCGGGATGGGCCATGCGCAACACCAACAACCACAACGTCAACATCCTCAAGAAATCATGCCTCGGGGTCGTGCTCTGCAACCTCCGCTGCACCACCGAAGCCGGAGCGAAGGTGATAATCTAGACGATATAATAGTACGTCATATATTAGTGCGTGTTTCTGTTTTGGGTCTGGAGAATCATTTACTTAAGCACTGAAGGAATAAGGTAGCAGAAAATTCCCGGGGCCAGATTCTCGGGTACGTATTCCGCATTGGCGAGACTGTGTTGGAGTAGGCAGTCCGTATCAGGGATAATTGTGAGACAATTGCCATGTCTCACATGAGATTTTCCGTCATCTTACTTAATTAATCTATCTACCTATATCTATATATCTATCTATCTATCTATCTACCTATATATCTATATCTATATCTATCTATCTATCTAGTATAATACTAAAACTCTGGTCGTCTTGCTTGTTTGCTTGCTTGCTTGAAACCGTGCTCACGTTTGTCTGTTGGATCTGAGATATTCGAAATTTATACTCTTCGTTTAATCCTGTATTGTGGATACTGACTAAACTGCATAGGATATATTTCTGGATACGGTTTGATCATCATCCTTCATCATCACTAAATCATCCACCACTAACAAAGAACACCATACACACGTGCGTTCTAAAAAAAACTAAAACACATCAATCGCAATAAAAAGAGCTAACAAAAATATCACAATCAACCCTCCAAATTTCAAAAACACCAAAGCTTGACCCGATCCCAATTTGGCGCCCTATAACGGAACACCGCGAATGGCTCCTCACTAACGCAGCCTCGTGCGCCCGCCCCACACAGGTCACGCTCCGGCCCGCCATCTGTGACAAGGCGCGCAAGAAGCAGCAGGGGCGGCCGTGCCCCAACAAGCAGTGCGGGGGGCGGCTGGAGCTGATGCCCTGCAGAGGGCACTGCGGGTACCCCGTCACCCACTTCTGGAGACACACGGAGCACGCCATCTTCTTCCAGGTGATCACACGGGAAAATCACGGTCCTCGTTTGGAAATAGGAATCTTGTTGTAGTGTGTTGCATTTGAATACACAATGTATGGCGTCGTGTTCGACAGGGTGTCTCATTGTGCTGTGTTGCATTTGAATGTAAGATGTGTGGTATCGATTTGTTCCTGTATTTGTTGAATTATATCTTCATATTATATGAGTGGATTTTTCCGTTTTTGACAGCTTATTTCATTGCTTTGTGTCGCATCTCGCTGAATTTATTTTATTTCACGTGAAATTAATACTCTACCTCAGGTAGGTGGCGCAATTTTAATTAAATTAAATGAAGAAAACTAGATTGATCCGGTACGAGTTCATTCAGTCGTTCTGAATAAGAACTTATATTCCACATTTGAGAATGCAATCCATTATCGTGAGATCATTAGAAATCTATAAGGAATTAATTTAATATAACTTAATTTTCCCATGCATATTGTAGGCATCCCGCATGTTGTGAGCATTCAACTTTGAAACATTTTCGCACCAATAAATAAATTTCATTAAAAAAATTGGCATTTCGTAGAGCATAGCAAGCACCAAGATATCCCGCATATAATTGTAGGCAGCTGAACTTTTACACTGAACTTTTACACTCATTATCGATACATAAACTAATCTCATATAATTGACCCGCCCGCATAAATTCCATAAAGAACTTTTTATGACCTAACAACAACCAAATTATGAACTCATGGACACTAAGCTTTCAGATCTATTTGACGTAAATGTATGTATTCCACTAAAAATTTTGTACTCAACATAACCAAAAAAAATTTGTACTCAACATAACCAAGCCCCAAGTTACCAAGCGAAGGACACCAAAATTTCAGATCCATTTGAGGCACGAGTTCCATGAAAATCTAATGCTTTATATTCCATGAAAAATTTCACATTTAACACCACCAAGAATCAAGTTACCAAGTCACGCATAGTACAAAACTTTCAAATCCATTTGACACGCACGAATAAATTCCGTAAAAAAGTCTCACTTAACACCAACAAGCACTAAATCATCAAACCGTGGTCACTAAACTTTTTAATCCATTCGAAGCACACATCCAACACATAAATTCGCCGAAAAACTTCCCATTCACCACCATCGCTCCAGTTGACCGGCCTCTCGTGGGCAGGCGAAGGGCGTCCACGACCACCCGAGGCCGGAGGCCAAAAGCACGGCCGAGGCCCGCAAGTCTGTGGCGGGCAAGGCGGCGCACACAGCACGCCGTACAGCGCCCAGGGCAGTAGAACACAAGGTCAGTTAGTGTAAATATATTGAATGGAACATGATCAGGGGAGGTTATCATGCATGTAACAAAAACTAATCGTTTTTGCATTTATGCAGCTGTTATTTAGGTCTAAGAATAGACCAGGTCATGAATTTGTAGAGAACTTGTTGTTAGAATGATTCACGAGCACGCAATATGTTGCTCGTTGAACTCGCCTGAATTGTTAGACAATTTTTTTCAATTTTACATGTTAATTCTTTCGTGCCGATTGTAATATTTTCTCCCAGTAAATTACTCCAAAGGCCGATTGATGGAGTGGAAAACACATTTCATGAGGTGCTGAAAGTGACATCATTATGTACCGGAACCAAAAAGTGAAAACAGAGGGGAAAAAATACCACGCATAGATAAACTAAGCATACTTAAGTCAATGAACATACAACATAAATGGTACTTTAAAGTTTCTCAGTTGATGCAAAAAAATCGGTGTACCGTTGTTAATTAGCACTATCCTAGCTGAGACGAGGTCACGGAATTATGGTGAGCCAATGCAGCTCACGCTGGCTTTCGTTAGCGCTGTGAGTGACGAGGGTTTCATTTGAGGGTATCCAGCGACCTCTCTTGACTGTGTAACCGAGCCATGGCTCCATGGTGTGAAATCACAATCGATGGTGCACGAACTAATGAGGAAAAATGGTTTGAAAGGTTCGAATGTTCGTTTTCATTTTTATTCATTAGGGTGAGCGCTTCTTTTGTTTGTGTTTGCGTTTACTTTTCTGACTCAAGGGCGCTCACTCGTAACGTGAGAGTTACTGCATGTCCGAGCGATATGATTTTTATTTGCATGCTCCCTGCTCCAGGTAAGTTGTATTAAGTTATTATACTAAGAATAATTCGGGGTGTTACCTTATATTCAGTATGAAGATTTATGTTTGGTTTCGCCCTTCAAAAATTAAGCTACTACCTAGTTTTAAAACAGACCAAGTAAACTTGAGAGATGATGAAGTCACGCCAATTATATGGTTATGTTAAACGATTTTCCTGCAAGCAATGTTAACGTGAAAAATTTTTTCACCGATTCCAAACTTATTGTTCAAATTCAACCAGTCCGTATTGATTAATGAATATTTTAATTCATCATAGCAGAAACCTTTCTGTGTCACAAACGCCAAACACCGATGGCTCGCTGAGATATAATTTTATGATGTTAAATTCTACAACGGTAAAATCTCATAGTGCAAAAAAACCGTGCGTATGTGAAACACAAGTCTTGATAGTCACGGGACCTGTGTATTTATATATGTATACGAAATATTTGAACTTATGTAAGTTAATGAATTTTTCTAAAAAAAACAGAGGCTTGTCTCTAAATGGGAAATTCCACCGTGAATTTTCCTATTTCTGTTAATGAAGAAACCTGTGGTCAGGAACCGATATGTCATAATAATCAAGGAAGTCATGAAAATTACAAAGCTCCAGATTGAAATTGAGCATGACCTAGGAAACACAACGCCGATTTTCATTACAGTTTTTCGTTAACATAGAACTCCACACAAGTTCACCAAATGTGGGCAGAATGTCACTCCAATCAATATTCCAGCAGCAGAAAGTTTTCCTATGGCGCACGCATGAATCCAACTTACGCAGTGAGACGGACAAACATGCCGAATGCTCGAGATCGCTTCTGGTCGAGTCATTGACACAGAACATTGTAACCGGCTCTCGAATTATGCCTTTCCCTTACACGCATTGAATTTAATCGCAAATGAGAAGTCACTTATGACTGGAATGAACCTGTTTGTATAACCAATGGAAATTCCATCGACGCATCGCACTCGTAAACCTTAATTCTTTTAAATTGCCACACAATAGAATCTTACTTCACTCGACTAACGGCCCTTCAAAAATTCAGCGCGCACCCCACATGCCCTCGTGATACACAAAAGCACTCGGACGTACAACAACAATGAATGTTCCCTTCACATTCTGCCCTAAGTTCTCTCGTAGCACACCCTTGCTATCGTCAAGAATCTGTTCACAAGCCCCGGACCCCTAATGGATGGCATTATGTATTTATTGATACATTTATGGCAGATTGAGAGCCGCAAATACTTCTCTGCCTCATTAACGCACGGCAATGAGGCAGGGCTTTGCAGTTTTTACACCGGTCTTTCTTAGTTTTCTTGTGGATCAGACTAGCAAATAACACCACGGGACAGGATTTCTGTGACAGAAATTTTGTGCCTGGCAATTAAGTGCTATTTCCTAACTCTTTTTGTTGCGAAGCAATAAAAAATGCTCAATATTCATATCAAACTTTTCTTTGGTATTTTACTTGCATTTCATTTATTACTGGTATTGTACTGAAGCTAGACAAGTATGAAAATTCATTGACCTGGCCAAAAATGCAAAGTTCTATGAAGTAATAGAATTATTTGTATTTTCTCAGTACCTTCAGGATCAAACTTGTTTTTCATCAGAAAATACAAATTATGGTTTAACTGAGAAACACGACGAAGGGGAAATTTAGTAATATAAAGTTATCTTCATACGATTCGCGCTTTTTTTAATACAAATCACCACAACGAAGCCTTCCACAAGCAGTTCGATTTTTTCCAGGCATCGCCCGAAAATGACAGGAAAAACGTAACTTAAGTCCAACCAAGGACTTCCGCAAATAATTTTGCAGTGACACGGCGGGAAAATTAACAGCGGTGTAGGCTAGACTTGCTCCATGACAATGCCTGATGTCTCCGTTAATCATAGAGCATTGAAACTGCGCGTAGTTCCTTAGTGCACGCAAAATTGTCAAAAATTATGAAGTGTCCTCAACGTCCTGAGAATAATAGCATCCTGGATCTCCGTAGCAACATACTTGCCTGGTTGCGACAGGCTAACTAACATACTCGTATTTTTCGTTTAATAGAAGCGAAATAAAATGAAGAATGACACCACAAGCAGTTTTATGTTCTAAATGTACATACGAGTATGTACAGTACACGCAATGCAATTTTTCATTCCTCTGGTTTAAGGCTAAAAATACTAATGTTCATTCTTTACGTTATATTACTTTTATAAAACCGGCAAATGGGTCAGATATATTAACAGCACACGGTAGGCCTGCCAAATAATTTGTAACTAAGATACTAAAGTAACATTTTTCGGGCCCCCCTGAGCTAAACTCGCACAGTTGCCCTCATTTGCGCCAATGGTCTATAGTGACTTATTCAAAATTAGGCACTGGAGACTTGAAACTTTCACATGAAGTGTTAATAGAATGGGAACAAGGAATGAT
>VOMN01032896.1:0-21133 GCA_014899125.1 Orchestia grillus | reverse complement strand
TGGCCTGTGGGGTGCTGGCCTGTGGGGAGCTGGCCTGTGGGGAGCTGGCTTGTGGGGAGCTGGCCTGTTTCGTTGCGGCAGCCACTGGTTTTTGCTCCTCAGTGTTTGCGATTTATTTGCATCGATAACTTGTACAATTTATGATTATTAAATAGGAATTTTAAAGATTATTCAAGTACGATATCTCAGACACTAATTTTTTAATTCTTCTAAAGTATAAGCAAGCAAACTGAGTTTCGCTTCAAAAATGAAGGGCGACCGAAGTTCCATCAGCTATTTCTGTGCTGGATTTTGTCGATGCCTCATATTTTCAGTTTTCTATACATGCCAGGGGTGTTAAGGACTGAAAAGACTATTAAAATCATAAAAACATGTGCCGTCAATTTGAAGTATCTACAGATGAGTGAACTAGGCAGAAGAGGTTGGTTGTGAGGCCTCCTGGTGAAGATTTTGTTTTAGATTCTTTTAAATTTTTTATTTGAGGGAAACTTTGAACTTCAAATCCTCCCATGATGAAATTGCCAGGGGATCCTTCCGACCCACTACTACACCAGTCATTTTCAATGCACGTGCTTCGTTTTAGCTAACTCCAAAGCCATTACCTCGCCTTGCAAAAGTTGAGGATCTGCAATTGAAATAGTTCTTAAGATGAGGCAGCGTATAATCACTGACTTTGCTTGGGAGGAAAAACTGCTCAAAAAGTATGAAAATTAATAATATCGAGAAAGATGACGAATTTGTGTGTTTTTCATGCGAGGAAATTATGAATAATGTGATTTGACTGTGATTGGGAAAAACGACCCGACTTCGTGCTCTCCTCTTGTTTTCTCTGCTTCACAATATAGATGAGCGTACCCCTTGGTGAGCTTCTGAATCCGAATAATGGATTGAGCTCATATTCTCAATTTTTCTGGTAGTTCATCCAGTTCTGAATGATAACAGCTCCATTCAAGATGTGATTCATAAAGTTACCATTCTTCAACTCCAAAACTACAAGAAAGCCATGAATTTTGATTCCCCTACAAATCAATCGAAAATTTTAGCTGAAAAACCTTATCTAGTAAATGATTATTACTTTGCTGTCAGGTTATTCTCACACTGTAGTTATGAAATGCTTACTGAGCGCTTGGTTCTTCTAAATGAAAGAAAGCCACAGCCTTTTCTATTGTCTGTGAATGTGAATGAACTGTCAGCTAAGATATTTCCGAAAGTCCAAAAGAATAGGCAAAAGAATGTGTTTGTGTTGGTGGACGAGGTAAAAATTCATCCAATCGTAGCGTTTTCTGTAGGTGTGTTCAGTGGGATGGCCTAAAAATGGTCCTGACTTATAAGAAACCTCAATGCTGTGTGTCGTGATGAAATGTACCAACAGAGCGTGCTATTAGTCATTGATAGTCGGTTGTCTGGAAAAAAGTGTAAATACTTTTCTTGTGATGAAAAGATTTTGGTACATACAGAAGTGGGTGCTTGCATGAAGTCTTTGGTCGTTCACCGACAACACCTCAACGAAGTGATTTTGACTTGGTGTGATGTGGGCTCTGCTCCGTTAAGATAAGGCTCTGAGTGTTGAGATGAGCTCGTGTTCTCTCTATTGGAGACAAATTTTATGACATTGACACGCAGTGGGAGAAATTACTACACAAGGCAAGTGTGCTCCTGAGTGGTGTCCATTACCTAAAGAAAGGTCAGCAGAACAATAGAGCTTCTCCAGACATCAATCAAAAGGGGTACCATGTCGGTTTGATTGGCATTTCGTGAGCTAATTCTAGCTTTAAAAATTTAAACGGATGACATCGTGGATTTTACTGAAAACCTTCTGGGATGAGTCTGCAATCTATAACAAATGCTCATCATTTGTTGCGATTTTCTAGCAGTTTCGAATGATGGAATTTTTTTTCTCGTATTATCGAAAGCGAGCTTTATTGCCCCGTAGAATGTCATCATTTAATTTCTGAATAGATGAAGAGCGGTACATGAATGATCTAATGAGATTTTTTCCGCATACTTTTAAAATTTAGTTGTGATGCTTGATGTCGACGAAGCATTGCTGATAGTTTTATCAAATGTTCCTTTGTATTCATCGTAACCACATTTGTGTGCCAGGTTTCCTTTGATGGTATTCTGTGCAACATTTAATAACAAATTAGTGAAGATTTTTACGAAAACAAGAACTGTATGATGAGAATAATGATGACCTTCGCTAGCTAAGGCAGGTATTCAGCTGTGCATGTCCTTTCTTCTAGCAAACCTAGGTTTCTATTAAGTCCCTTGCTCTGGGACGCCGATCACGCGAAAAACACCCGCGTAGATGCGAAATAAATGAGGCAGGAGGAAGGGTTTGTGATGCTGGTACTTCACAATTCGTTTCAGCATCGCTCAAAGCTTACGTCATTTTTTTTCCTCGATGCCAATCGGCGTTTGCTGCTGCGTCTTGAAAGGTTCGAATGATAAGAGCTTATGCGCGTCACACGGGTGAAAATCGAGGCCACAAATTCGTTTGTTTCTTATGTCACGTACTTAAATTCTGTATTTGTGCTATGTTATACTGCAATTTATACAAACATAGACAAATGTATCGTTATGGAATATATTTCATGAACACTGATATCCAAATGTAATCTTATCGGGAAATTTTGTAGTGTAAACTTGATATATTTGGAGGCTTCAAAACCAGGAATTAATACCTTTCGTGTAATATGAATACCGCATTTGTATGTAATTTTGAAAGCGGCAATTTATAAATTTGCAAGGCCTCGCGCCTCATAATAGGCTATGACGTTCACCTTTGGATGTAATTTTTTTCATTAACAGCGGCGAGTCTGTCAAAATATATTTACAGCCACGAACTCTTTACATCTACGAATATAGTCATTTCCAAATCCATTTTCACTAGGGTGATGTTAGCCAATCGTAGCAAGCTAAATGTAGCATTATTGCATACGTACATAAGGCTGAAGATACTTTCTCGTACATAGCTAAATGCAGCCTTATTGCCTGAATATTTTAGTCGGTGGAGGGTGAACTCGCAGTGGTCTAGTCTCTTGCCTGACTGCACGAATTACAAGGTTTTCAGGCCAGGGCCCTCCTGCGTGGCAGGTAGTGTAATGTTTCGTAAGTAACAACACCCACTTAATGAAGACAAAATAAGAACTCAGTTCCTTGAAGCTGCGAGCACGTTTGTGTTTGCCCTGGTGACATTAGAGTTATCCGGTATTTTTTTTTGCATTTTGAGGTCTTGCATCAAAGAAAATTCGGACAAGTGTTACTCCGAGTGACAACGCTTCTCGATGCGGGGCATTTGTTGTCCGAACAAGGCGAAGGGAATTCTGCGTTAGCTCAGAGATTTACTGTGGTCCAGGAATCTTGAATGGGAGTACAGACGTCCCTCGCCTGGAGCGATGGATCGCTTCCAGCAAACAACCGCTCTACAGTCGTCCCTCGCCTGGAGCGATGGATCGCTTCCAGCAAACAACCGCTCTACAGTCGTCTCCTGCCTGGAGCGATGGATCGCTTCCAGCAAACAACCGCTCTACAGTCGTCCCCCGCCTGAAGCGATGGATCGGTTTTAGCAAACAACCGCTCTACAGTCGTCTCCTGCCTGAAGCGATGGATCGCTTCCAGCAAACAACCGCTCTACAGGCGTTCTCCGCAAAGAATACTAGAGCGGTTTCAGTTCAGGAAACAACCGTGCTTTGCCCCTCCCTGCGTAGAGCGGTATCAACTAAAGAGAGCATCAAATAGTGAGGAATATGTTCTTCATGAGAAGTGAATAGAGCGAAAAATATCAAGTGAATAAGATCGCACCGTTGTTTGCTGGAACCAATCGATCTAGCGCTCTATGCGGGAAGGTGCGACTATAATCCATCCTTTTTTATTTTTCACACGTCTTCACCGATTGTGAATTTTGCTACGTCTAAATTGTCTTCGCAAAGAATTTCTAATCGCTTAAGAAAGCGTAGCCCATAAAACGCTCTCATGATTCTCGACGAAGTCATCAGGATCTTCTCTGATCGGCCGGCGAAGTTCGTGTGGAGCGAGCATCGAGCGCTCACTGCGCGAGCTCACGTGTGCTCACAGAATTGCTTCCTTACATATCGGGTCGTATTTTGCTGCTGCTAAACCTGGTACTCGGTGCCGGGCTTAGCAGTGTAGTTGCTGCAGACGCCACTCGTGTTCTCGTCGCGGCATAATTCCTAGTTGCCTTACTAAGAACACCTCATTTCCTCACGTCATGCCATGAATGAAGCGGAGTGCTGTCGTCGACAGCGTACGACTGGCGCTCAGCCAATATCCGGTGCTTGTGTGGACCAGGTCTCTGAGAGTGGATTTATTTGAAGCACCTTGAAGCACTCGTAGCGAAGTGCCGCTTCATTCCATAACTTGTTGAGCAAGTTTACCCACTGACAGGCCACATTGTTTTGTGAAAAATGTGCGGTAGTTCTTTTGAAGTGTGATGAAAAACTGAAATATATCGCACTAATGTTTGAGGGGTACGTGGGTGTCTGGTTAATGTGATGTGGGGCTGTAAAATTGTCGAAGAGATTTTAGGACAAATAAAATGAGAAAGAAGTAGGGAAATTTTACCTTAAAGACGTTTTTCAAATAGTGGTATTGAATGCCATTTATTTTTCAGTATCGTGGTTTTAATTTGAATGAGACTTTTTTTTCAGCATTAATTTATTAATCAGATGACTTCCATTTTGGGTTCTAATTTTGCTCGATCCTTTTATGGAGCCCATGTTCATTGAAATCATCAGAGATGTTTCATTCAGCCAGACTAGTTGGCTGGAGAATGTTCTGAAAATGCTGCGGAAGATCTTTTTTGAAGCTCTTTTAAGATTTCATCAACGGTAAATTTATTTCTTTAAATTAAATCAATAAATTGCGTTCGCCAGTGCATGAAAATAAGTTTTCGTTGACCGTGACCGTGAATCTGAGTTTGTGTGTACAAGTTTTGTTTTGCTCTCGTGCTTATATTTTTTTCGTCAGCGTAGTTTCTTTAGCGCCAGAAATGCCAGGCCACTCGCGAGATGATGGAGGCGACTGAAGCAACATCTGGTAGTGCTCTCTGGCGGCCGAGTCTGTTCCGTTCTGACATTTTTGTCTTGGCCACACTGGCGGCCTCCATTGAAATCGAGATTTGCGTAGACTGTCGAAGCTGAACTTCGTTTAATCGATTTAATTTTATAATTCGTGACCGTGTGCTCTGGGTGAAAATGTTTGATTTTCACTGATCACAACCTACTTTGCACTCGCAAATATGATCGTCATGGAATCTATGAAAATTGCGACGTTGTAGTACCGCATTCCCAACTCTCTGGTAAGCCTAAAATGTAAGCCTAACTACTGAACCCTCTTATTCTTAACTCACACCTCCTTAACGACCTTTTTTAAACAATTTGAACCGTGATCATTGGGCTGCTGTGCCACGTAAATGCCTCGTTACCTCCGGCGTCTCCCCCTCGGAAAATCTATCTCCAGAAAGCCTCCTTTGTGCGCAAATGGTCTTCTCGTGCAATGCCTCATCCGTAATTTCTTAGAGAAGAGCTTCTTGGAGTTCATCATAGAACTTCGACCATAAAAACTTTCTGCAAAGCTTAGTCGTTTCTTCCGATGAGAATTAAGCTCCAATCCGACGTAAAACTTTGGACTGGGAGCTCTATTTGACGACCAAGATCTTTATTTTACCTACATTCTATTGAGAAGTGTTCAAGTTCACTCTCATTTTAAAAGAGAATAGATATGCGTTTGAGAATCTTCGCTACCAATCTGCCGTCAACTAATATCAAACACCAAATCGCCACCTACTTCAAAGGTCCCGGGCAATGAGCGGAACGGTATAGTCCTCGATATTTGAAGGCACAGAGTTCCTTGGAGGTGGCAACCATACATGTAGTTCCTGGGCCATGCTCGACCGGGCAGTCGGATGTTATGCAAGGTGACCCAAAAAGCTCGCTCCGTTCTTGATTTAGTTACATTGATTTAAAACGGCAAAAACTTTCAGCGTTGGTTTGTACCTGCAGCGACTGTCTTACCCTGCCGGCGAGTACGCGTAAGATTAGATGATTCGAGTTTACTCCTGTGACCTACTTAACATTTAGAATAACACATGTGTAGGTTTTTGTAAGATTTACAGTTAAAAGGCGTGATATCCCTTCCCTCATTTCTAGTTTCTCGAGTTGAACACTGCGGTGTGGTCTGCCACCGAACTCCTGCACGAATTACTAGAATATTTTCTAGTTTTCATTTTCGTACTGCCATAATGAGTATTGATTGAGCATCTTTGAATTACTCTTCATAATAATTTCATTCTCACTCTATTCGAAATCGTTGGCAATAGTGTAAGCTAACTCATCGTGTCAGACTTGAAATTTTTAGAGAATATCGTGAGCCTGCTTGGCAGTTTCGGTTTAGTTTTTCATAGCTTACACGATGCATGACCCAAGGAAAACAGGATTCAGCTTAACACGTTCTTTTTAAATGAAGTTACTGTTAACACGTTGCCTATGTATTGGGCCACCGGTGTTCCAGTCAACCACTGTTGCGTGATGGTTTGCTTGCGAGCCAGCCCTTATTGGCGTTAACAGAAGCCTTCAAACTTGAAGTATTGAAGTAAATAAAGACCATTAATCCAAATTAAGAGGAAGCAAAAATTATGAATGCTAGTCTAACTTCTAAACCCGTGTCTCCGAATCAGAATCTGGACCCTTTATAGAACAGGTTAGGTTTAAACATTAAAACGTTGGGAGCGTGTCGAATTTTATTCAAGAACTTACGCCCCTCGTAAAATAATGGAACTGCCTGCAAATTCGTGTAGGAATAATCGCCTTAGTTTTGCAGTAACAGGATTGATCTGGCGATCAAACGCGCAGTGATCCGAAAAAGAACTGGAAGCGGACTTTAGTGCATTTGTTTTGCCGGTTGGAAAAATGTAGAGTTGGAGAATATTGCTCTTGATCCAGGTTCGAAGAACGATAAAAACTAGAATCTAGCTAAATTGAATTTCTTCCAATAAAAGTATTTTCTTACTGGAAAAAATCAATCGACCTATGAAATACTGAAATGGTTAACTTGACACTTAACCACGATGTGTACCCGAAATGGTACACGCGATCATCTAACCTGATTAAATCTGCAAAATATATGAATATCAATTAGAGCTTCGTGAAATTTGCGTTTGTTACTCAAATATGCTAATTTAGATTTGAAGGAAAATTAGTACGATAACTAAATTTGGGAGACAAATTCCATCGGTCGTAAATTCACAACGGAGATATTTGTCGACCATAAATTTTTCCTGTACGGAAGATCGCGGTCCAAGTGCTCATAGAATTCTAGAAGTGCGATGTCAATGAAATGAACAGGTCAAGTATTGGAGTCTTTCAGGGGCACTTCAGACTCAGCTTAGCTCTTGCATGACAAGTTAATTAGAGCAACCAAATGATGTACGTTAAAGCTACGTGTATTGTACTTAGTCTCAAAATTCTTGTGGAATTTAGAGCAATTTTGTTTTTGATATGGATTGTACGAACATTCGAAATGCTGAAAAATTATCAAATTGATCACTTTGCGCCTCCGGAGTGGGTCATATATAATACACGCGATCGTTTAACCTGACCTAATGAAACCAAAGCATTATCATATACAAATACAAATTTTCGAGTTTTCATCCAATTTGTGTTCATCAATCAAATAAGCTAGTTCTGGTTAGAAAGAAAACTAATAGGGTAACCAAATTTCTGAAATTAAATTCCTTCAATTTTAAATTTATAGAGATATTTGTCTGTATGTAATTTTACCTGTGCGGAAAATTGTAGTGAAACTGTCTAAATGCCTTTCGAATTTTTTTCAGTGAGAATAACAAAATTTTAAAAGCCAAGTAGGAAAAAAAAAATAAGCATTTGTCTTTGATATTTAATAATCAGTGTATAAAAGAAAACCTACCTAATTTTGAACAAATTTAGAAACAAATTTTACTAATGCTCAGGACTCAAAGAAGTGATGAACAGCGCTCGGAAGGGTGTAGCCTCGCTCCGTTCAGTGCTCTCTCAATGCCTGTGGCTAATTCTAATCCTGCAGGAAAATGCCACCGTGGCATGTAGCCCCTAATTGTGCCGTGTCTCCACTACTGACGGTGTAAAATATTTCAAAGTATCTTTTATGTTCTATCCTCCTCCGGGAAACGTAGAGCCTTCACCTTTTTCTGTCTCGCGAGTGCCGGGCATGCAGTTCGCTGTCTTATCCAGTATTCATGATCCAGGGTACGTTGCGATCTATCTCTGCCTGACATGGAAGTCATGTTTCGTCATTCCAATTTTTCCAGAGTTGAGATGTACTTCCATAATGCATACTAATATAATTCGTCTTCCATGATTCGGAAGCAATTTCTATTTCAATCGTAGTTATTCCAGTGCCACAGTCAGCATTACCCCATCAGTGTACAGCAGCGGACGATACTGGTCGTATGAACTCTGTTTATAGAACAGTAGCGTTGTTCAACATTGTGAAAGTTTTGAAACTTGCAAGCGCATATAAAGTTCGTTAACAGGGGCTGTTTTTGTTTGTGCACCATGGGAAATTAACATTTTTCGGACGTCAGACGCTAACATATACAACCAAGTGCTATTTTAGAATGGATCCTGCTGGACGAACAGCGACATCGCTCTGGATCAGTGCCTCATTGGTACTCGTGCATCTTGGTGCATTCATCTCAGTTTGGAAGATAACTTCTTGTCAAAGGCTTGGTTCTAACGTGTAGAGGGTTCCTTACTTTCGCCTGCCGGACCAAAATAGAGGCTGCTTTGTAACTCCGAACTCGTCGGCGTCAGAAAACAGAGCGAGAGATCGAGGCGTTGAACCTTGAGTTCTCTGTTCTCAGAACCTTGCCGTTCCTGCCTTGAAGCTGCGCCGTTCTGCTGCTCGCTTAGTTTTCACTAAACTTTTTCTGTTGTTGCAGGGAAAGTTATTTAACATTCTACCAGCCGAGAAAGCCAAAGCAGCTTAGTGCGTGACTACGGTCCGAGAAATTTCCAGACGGATGCTACGAAATCAGTTCATTCAAAATTACTTTCCAAGCTAAGGAAATTTGCTTCTCAAATGCCACCACGCAATAACACACGGAAGTCCTCACAAACGAGATTTGAGCTCGGCATCGCCTCAGAAATTGCGCTAGCGGTTGCCGCGGCTAGACCAGCGTGTGTGTACATATCTTGCTGTATTTCTGGACGGTCTGTGCATGACTGTGGAATGAGCTCCCGGGCCGACCGAGTGCAAGGCGGGCGGTACCTCGCTGTGCTCCACGCGTGTTTGGGGCTCCAGCTCGCTAGGAGCAACACGATGGAGAAGCGAGAGTATTTCCTTGTGTTTTTGTTTATTGTAAAGATCAAAAGTGAAATTAGATCGCCTTTGCAAGCGAATTCGGCGCTTTTTTACCGCCAGTATTTTTCATTGGGGCATTTAGATTCACTACTGGTCTTGGCTCCTTGAAATTTTCTCATGCGAAAGAGACGATGTCGTGCAGAAATAGTCTTTTTACTTACGTGTATGGTACATTAATATCGAAGACTTGATTGTTAGTGTATTAATCTTCATAGAGAGTATGCTGAAGAGGTTATTGATTACACTTTATTTCTTTGAAGAAATTACAATAATTGCGATTTTTTTTACGAAGCGATGATTCTCCTCCTTATCTAATCTTGAGAGTCTATCCTCGTCCATGAACCCTCTCATCTCGAGCGTCTATCCTCGTCCATGAACTCTCTCATCTCGAGCTTCTATCCTCGTCCATGAACTCTCTCATCTCGAGCCTCTATCCTCGTCCATGATCGAACCTCCTAATCTTGCGCCCCTCAGAAGCTCTGATGATCATGCGGAATTAGCTATGATATTCCGGGAGTTTGTCGTAAACAATTTTGAGAATTTTGTAAGGCGTTTTTCTTTCTCTCTCACCGGTATTCGTTTCAACTAAGGTTGATGTACCGTAGAACTCGTATATCGCGCACTAGCTTACACCATCTGTCCTGATTGGAGCGAAAATTCGTCGATGTCAAAGCATGATTAAATAAACACTATACACGTTCCCCGCGTGTTGGACCTCGGGTGTACCGATAAAGCAATTCATTCTACTGTTGGGTTATTTTTGCTTGTGAGTCAATACTTATATTTTGGTTGCTTCTAGAAAACATTCGCGTTTGAATTACTAAAATAACTTAACCCGTTAGTTCCAGTAAAGAGACAAAGCGAACGCGAAGGAAGCATGTCTAACTTCAAAACACGAAGTGTCGCCAAATTCAAACCTAACCTGAATCTGGAATAACCTAACAATGGAGTGGCCTAACGCAAGGAACGAGTTGATGCAACCTCAGTCGTGCTGGGATGTTACATGCGAACGGAGTTACTACACCTGCATCTCATGCAAGGGCTTTAACATGTACGGCGTTAGTTATGCTACTACGCTAAATGCACGCTCATGCTAGCGATGGTCGTCCATACCTGCGCTTTGAAAACTTTGAAGAGGCTTTGGTACGATTACTGTGATAAATGAGGTATGTTCTTGCCCCTTCACAGCCCTCTGAAGGTTTGAACTCGAGCCGTCATGCTCTCAGAGTGAGGAGCTCTTGGCGCTTATGACGCTTCATTTATGCAGCTGCCAGCGCCGTGGTGTCAGGGCAATGACGACCACGGAACTCATTTAGACGGTAACTAAGTATCGTGACGAGACCTGGGCGTCCTGATCGACCCAGCCACGCCCTGCATCGTCATCCTAATACACTTATCTCGGGCCTCTCGTGTTAAGCAGCTTATGCCTTAATTTCTAACAAGGATAATAGGCTTCAGTGAGAGCTGCGTGATGTCGTTATTCTGCCTGATCGTCAGCTCGATGCCCACTTGTATGATTTCCTCCATTACTGGATCGATGTCTTCTGAATTTCACGCTTTCAAAGTACGCTTGTTTATGAAGAATGCTGGCTTCATTGCCATCGAACGACGATTGCGTTATGGAGAAGAAAAACACGTGTTTAATTTTCGTCTCCTGCCCCCTGCGTGTGCTGAAGGAGGTCTTCCAGCATGACTTGAGGGGCTGCAAAGTTTCACAGGGAACAAGACGCTCATGAGACTCTCGAATGCGTACTGCCGGACGAGTACGTGTCGCTGTTGAGCACCAACCTGTTGCGCGTGTTGCAGTGTCTTCGTGTGCTGGTCAATTTCTACCTGTTATCGCGTGCGAGATCCATAACGTGTGTTTTAGTGGGTGTCGTGTGCTGTGCCAACGCGGACTCACTGTGCATTATGTGCTATCGTGGTACAATTTATAATTTTATTTCACAGGCTCGCAATCAAGATCACATTGATTGCAGGAGCAGCGATATATGGTAAAGGATACTTTAGGTTGAGTTGATAATTAATTAACATACTGACAATACTCTCGAATAGATTTAATTGAGGCTTCGTTGGTACTAATTAAATACGCTCACTCATGAAGTAAAATTTAACTTTATTTCATTCGTTTTTATTGATCGATCTCAGGAAAATCCGACGTTCCGTCCATCCCACTTCTCGTTAAGGCTGTATCTAATGGTTATTGTTTACAAAGATATACAATAAACTTTGCAAACTAGCACTTCGATGTAAATATGCATCGTTTTTTTAGGGTGAACATTTTTTATGCTTTACCCTCAAATAAACCTTCATTTTGTGTGCCGGCGCAGGAATGAACTGCCGTCACACCAAGCATTTTCTCTCGCTTTTAAGCCTCGATGTTCGCGTAAGTGGGTTGAAGTAACCAATCCTTTTCCATTAACGTAAATGTAAAAACGAACCGAAGATGTTGTCCGTACAACACAGCGCTCCATTAGTTTGTTTCCTTCAGCATATTAGATATTGACCCTTTGACTCGAAAGCTCTGTTCCTCGATTGAAAATCTATCGCATTTTAGTCCATGCCATGAGTGACTGTAACCTGATTTTCCCCTTCATTCTTGGGTGATGAATCCTGCAGCACTTCTCTGCCAACTGGAAAGAGTGATTTAAAATTATCTTACGAAATGGATTGGTTAACTTTTTTTAACGTTGTGGATGAATAGCTATTCGAAACAATCTCGCCAGAAGTTGTGAAGTGTTTTTACCGAGTGATCGCTTCTTCACCCTTTGTCATCGTCTCTACAATCAAATCAACGTTGATCGAATTGAACGCATGAGGGGGCAAGACTCAAAAGACCAAAGCACCTAAGACCCTAAATTTTCTCTTGGTGCATCGCGTGAGCTCGACCGTGTTGCCGGAGACCTGCAAACTGCTCCTTGTGCGCTGCTCCATAATGCAAGATGTGGCGAGTTTCTTTCAGATCTTGGAGCGCCATCAATTTTCACCGCTGTATGCTTAAAGTCAGTTTCACCTTGCTTTCCTTTTAGTATAGAAATTTACGGCTCATGCTTTTACGGCGCAGTCCTTTCCGTTAGATTTTTTATCGCTTGAATTTTTTTATGCTTATCTAAGAACCCGGTAAGAAGTTTTGCAGAAGATCTAAATGAAATCTTTGCGGAATTCTCTTTGTTTTGGGAACAATTTATGCACGACAGTGTGCTTACATTAAACTCAAATGTATTTTGTGGCTATTAAAGTACGAAAGCGCATTGTAAAGCAAGATTTCGTCACAAATATCGAGGCAAAAGTTTAGATCTTCAGCTTGGTCCAGAGCGCGCAGTGTCACACTGAGCGCTCTGGACTATTGTGAAGAGGCTCAGACTGTGTGGTATTTCATTACTACAACCTAGACTTTCGATTTAACAGTGTGCTAGTAGCACGGAGCTCTGGAATGTTACCAAACAAATACATTGACAGGATTAGAATCGGAAGCCAATTTTGTTCTGACCTGAATGTTTCTATTGCTGCTGTTACTAAGTCTTCTGTACTCGCCGTGTACCTGTCTGCTGTACTCGCCGTGTCACTGTCTGCTGTACTCGCCGTGTCANGTCTGCTGTACTCGCCGTGTCCCTGTCTGCTGTACTCGCCGTGTCACTGTCTGCTGTACTCGCCGTGTCGCTGTCTGCTGTACTCGCCGTATCGCTGTCTGCTGTACTCGCCGTATCGCTGTCTGTCCGTCCTGTAGGTGTGACCGTGATGTAGACGTAGACGTATAATGTTGCTCCGTCTATCACACGCGTGTGAGGGTCCGTGCTGCGTCGTGACATTAGAGTCGGCGTTTGCATAGTTGATCCATGCCTCTAAAGGAGTGAAAAAAGTACGAATCAGTATGAATCTTTCACCCAGGGGGAAATGTAGTACGATGATTTTGTACACACAATGTCAGATTTAATCTACATCGATGCGTTTTTGGAAGATATCAATACCACTAGACTGGTTGAACATATTAGCGGCTGGTGCATGCCCCAAGAGACTCGAATGGGCGAAAGTGCCTCCTCGATGTTCTCATTTCTGATCGGAGTGCTCGCACTCGTTGCTCTGTTGACCTGAGTTTTATATTAGATTGTACTCGGATTACTTGACTGGCAACATGAGAAATCTAACTTCGCGAAATCATGTCCTACTTTGCTCACTGTGTAGATCATTCAAATGCGAAATTTTCGACAACTGAGTACTCAATGGGATGTGAGACGAAGGTCAGAAGTGGGGGTTATTTTAGAGTAAAATTTTGCTCAACTTCAAGGTGCTCACGGAACCACTGAATCTCGACGGTCAGCTATTTTTGAACCTTAAACTTCAACTCAATTTCATTACTTGCTTAATAATGGGTTTGTTTTCGAAGACTATGTACATTACTAGATTCCAGTGGGCAGCTGAGAATATCCTTTAAAATTTTTTTTCCAGCAAAAACTTAAGCCGTTGTCCCCCGCATAGAGCGCTACATTGGTTCCAAAATACCACCACTCCGCAGTCGCCTCCGGATAGATCGGTGGCAACTAGAGCTCGGATCTAATTAGCTCATTTGTGACATGAGAAGCAAACAAAGCGTGTTACCAAAAAGTAAAATGAAGATACAGCGTTAGTTTGCTGGAACCGATTCAACATATTAGACGGCGCTATCAACTGACAACGCAGTATCTCGTAGAGTTTCAATTCTGCACTCGACGCAAGAGCCGCGAGTCGCTGCGCTGCTGGTGCTACAGCCCTCCATCCGTACCTTGCCGCAACTTCTTATTCCAGAGGCCGTGCGGACTTGGTTTGATTTGACAGACAATCAGGCGGAGCTCGAATCTTGAGGCCTGTCCGTGTGGGAAGAGCCGCAAAATTTTTGGAATATCACGCACATCGGACAATGCCCTGCGGTTCCCACCTTCTTTTTCTGCTTCATTTCTGGCTCATCAAACGGTGATATTTCTTCCTTAATTCGAGCTCATTTCCGTTTAATCTGGACGCTAATGAAATGCTAATTCGACCTTAAAGCCGCCAACTTCTGAGGGGATTCCTTTCTTGTTGTTCTCGGCACCTGGAGCTGCTGAAAAAACAGCTCGTTTGAACGGGATTACGCCAGCTGATTGGATTCGGTCAGGACTTGTGAGTGGATTATGCCGCTTTCTTGAGGACGAAGAGGTCCTTACCTTTATTTTTTCTGAAGATAAGTAGGTTCTGATTGGATCTGGCCGCCGCTTGTTAGTAAATTATGCCAATTTCTACGAAAACTTGAAAGCTTTTTGCCAATTTTCTGGGCATTTGATAGCCGGTGTCGGTTCGCGAGTTCTATGAGATGAAATACCGTTTATGGTACTCGTTAAGGAAGGCAACTGATACTAACAGGGATAACAAAGACTGAGCGCAAATTTTAACTTGGCGAATGTACAGTAGTGTAGGCTCAGATAGAATTGCAAGCAAGTGCACATAGAGATCTCTCAGATTGTAACACCTAAGGTGTCTGTCAGTAAACGAATTCTATCTGTTGCGTCGGGAGTAGTTGCATGGAAACAACGCTAAGCCTTTGATGATGTTTATTTTTCTAATGAAAGAAATATGCGAAAGCAGTCGTTGAAATTTTAATCTTAAGCAAAAGAGTATTCAGGAAAACATCGAAACGCATCACAAAAAAACATGACGCGTGTGCAAAAGTATTGAAATAAGTCAACTGAGGCTGAAGTGACGGCCGAGTTGATGTGAACATCTCAGAACTGGTTCGGTTTCCACCAAACCTATCCGCGATGAGCTCAGTAATGCCGGATATCATTGATGAACCGCCATCAGGAAACCTTTCCTTTTTCAATAAAAGATTCAGAAGAGGATGGAGTGGTATAGTGATCGCCAAGGCAGGTACACAGTTCAGTGGAAGTAATATCCTCTGACGAGTCTAGCTTTTTCTTTCTCCCACTGCAAGAAGAGTTGATGCGTGGAGGCAGTCTTTTAGATACCAAAAGTTGTCTTCTTTTCATTCGGGTCTCTCATCCTAGCTCAATTCATTCTGTAGTATGGCCTGAATAAGAAATTAAAATTAAATGAAGTAAACAATGCTATTTAAATTGAAAATTCACAAGAATAGAATTTTAAATGAGACTTGTAAAATGAGGGCTCTCTGAAAAGTGTGATCTTAACCGTTTCCTTAATTTTCTATATCCCTTGTATATGACCTTATTCAATGCAAGTTTCCAGCTTGTCAGACACATAGGATCTATCCTCTAAGGATAGTTGACAACATTTTTCCATTTATGTGGCCAAGTTATCGTACGCTTTAGCGGAGTGGAACAAAACGACGAACATTTAGGACGCAGCACGGGCGTATCCCAGAACAGGCCATGCCGACAGGAAAAAGAAAATAGTAAGGAAGTGAATATGATCCTAACGGGAGGATAATGGCTGAGAAAAAATCAGGTTGAAGAAAGAATGGCATTGACTGTAATTTTTCAAAATTCTTTTAATCGTGTGTACATATGTTTCCGAAAATTAAAGTGACCTGTTAATCGAATTTGGAATGGAATTAGAATAAAAAGCTTTCAAAAAAATTTTTACATGTTGGAGAATAATTTTAGCTGATATTTTTAGCTATTCAAAATTCTTTTGGTATCCAATCTCGGCAATGTGCTTAAAATAGAAATAAGAGAAGAAAATTATCAAGTCCGAACAGAATGCTGGTGCTAAGACGTTCTTTCTTCAGCTGGGTCTCTAGCTTGTCCTATGTGAAGCAGTGTTACAATTTTGACGATGTAGACTTTATTAAAAGTATAAATTAGAAATTCAAGTTACTCGAAATCATGGTGAAAATTAAAAAAAACAATTTTCGTTTGTTTTCGTAATTTGCTAAATCTCTTCGGAGATACGTTCAAGATTCGTCATTCCACCTTCAGTTGATTGAACGTAAATTTTTTTGAATGCGTCAAGACTGCATTAATTGATTGAAAACCCGTCGATTTGTATTTCTGTTGCTGACGTATCATGGTTACGAAGATAATGAACTGGATTTTACTTTGCCCTAATTAGACCACTGGTGAGTGTAAAATTAAACAGTTCGCTAAATCTGGACATGTTATTGAAATGGAAAACCGCCTTTCCCTTGAGTCGGTCCGGGATTCCCGCCATCCCAAATGTGTTGCCGTCTTCAAATATTCTCCGTGTGTGCATACCAAGTGGAAAGTGCATAGTGAACGCTGAGCGTGTCTACTTACATCGCTTGTGTTTTGGTCACGATGGTTTCGCTTGGAGATGGTTTCGGGTGCCTTGCAGCCGATCGATTAATGCTGGTTTCAGGTATTTTGTAGCCGATCGATTAATGCTGGCTTCAGGTATTTTGCAGCCGATCGATCAATGCTTGTTTCAGGTGCCTTACAGCCGAACAATTGATGCTGGTTTCAGGTGCCTTGCAACCGTTCGATTAACGCTGGTTTCAGGTGCCTTGCAGCCGATCGATAATTGCTGAAACGAAGTAGAACGAGTAATTTTAATTTCATTGCATCGTTTTCATTTACTCGAATGGAAATGGGTAAATTTTTTGGGATTATGGATTATCAGCGACATAATTACTTGCAAAATATACTGGACATAATTTCGTACCTTTGGCTGGTTTGTACAGAGCGATGCACAAAGAAAGTAGTCGAAAGCTAAACGTTGTAGAATTCGAAATCAAATTGACGGAAGACGTCGAAGCTAAAACCTCTTGAAAGGAATTGCTGCTAATTTTGTCTTCGCATTTATCAAACTTAAAGTCAGTTTTGTGTGGGCAGCTTTGTGTTTTCAATATTTGTGGACAAAATTCATACATGTTAAGCCGGTGTTTTTAAATTGAGTAGTCCACGTGAACGGAAAACAAGTTCATACCTGGATGGTAGGTCATAAACTGTCGAGCCTAACCATAAATAATTTCATCTATGTACAGTAAAATTTTCGTGTACAATGACTCACAACTGGACGAAAGTTTTTGAAATATTTGAGGTATTATTTGCAGCAAACTAAAAATCTTTTCATGTGGCTTTCGTTATATTTTTGAACGTCAGTTAATTGAAATGCTATATCTCGTTATTTCCGGTCTATATTTGTTTTAATCTATTCGATAATCATAATAACCTCGTCCGTGCGTAGCGTGAAATAATAACTGCATCCCAGTGGACCTGTAATTCATATGAATGGGGTCATTTTCGCTGCAGTATTTCGCTACTGTAACGTACATGCATTTTGTCCCCCGATTTTTACCGATTAATTGCACTGCTGCGTTGATGCTTGCGTTAGTCAGCTGTACTGGAACGGATATTTTCCTCGATAAAGGTCACGTCCGTAGCTAGAATACAGCCTGGGAAATACATCTGATCTTTGGCGTCACTGAAATTGCGAGACGCGGATTTGCTGGCGATTGGCAGCCGGATTTATGGGCTGGAAATGTTGCATGGTAGCGAAGGTTATGGTGCAAGGGGGCTTCAAAGCCTTCTTGATTTTAATTGAACGGCTCAGCTCGTTACACGCTCAGCGAAACTCGAACGGGACACGCGGAGGTGTGTCGGTGCATAACCTCGCTTCGGTCATGATACATTGACGTGTACAGGTCGATGGAGATTCTTCCGTTTGTTGGATAAACTAAATTGGATGTAGGGCTGGAGGCATTTCACTGTTCGTTGAATAATAAACTGTTAGGTATACGGTAGATAATGTCAGCTGTGCATCTCTCTAGATATTTGCCTTTCGATTCAAATTAGTTAATTTTGACGTTTAGGATTCATTTTCGTGTATATATTTCTCGTCTGTGGGCTACATTTTCGAGATAGAAAAGAGCTAACGTAATTGGGAACAACTTTCATAAAATTCTTTTGTATACGTTTCGGAATACTAAACTTGTATCATCAGTACTGAATAAAACGCAGAAATGCTAATTTTAAAACATGAAACAAGAAATATTGAACGTATAATAGATTTATTTTTTTACATCAAGGTTCATTTTATGCAATTCTCCGTCGCTCTTTCCCATTTATAAGTGAACCTAAAATGGGTTCATTTTATGTAATTCTTCGTCGCTCCTTCCTATTGAAAACTTCAGGATAGGTTCATTTTATGTAATTCGTCAAAATGAACTTAAGATAGGTTCGTTTCTTAATAGGAAGGAGCGACTGGAAGAAAGGCCGAAGAGTTGTTGTGTCTGCATTTATTAGTGTGGTTGCTGCACGCAGTCCTATGCTGGAAGTGCTGCAGTCCTATGTTGGAAGTGCTGCAGTCTTATGTTGGAAGTGCTACACTCCTATGTTGGAAGTGCTCCACTCCTATGTTGGAAGTGCTCCACTCCGATAATTTGTAGGGCGTAGTCAACATTCAGGTATTTTGCACGCAACAGGCAGACCATACGCCTCTCGGTCAAATTCAGCAATTCGCAATCACTGTAATAGTTCCCACCATAGTTTCAGTAATAAGAACTTTTTGACTCTCTGGAACATTCAGAATGAATTAGACTTCCGAATTTTAGTGTCCTTACATATTCGCAGAAAAACTTCAATTAAAGAACGATCAGAGCTCAGTGAAGTTACTCGTTGCTACACCCTCCTAGCCTGGCTGGGTGTGTGTGGGTTTGTGTGGTCGTGTGTTCGGATGTGTGTGTGGGTCTGGGTGGTGTATGTAGATGTAAGTACCTGTGTGATATAAACCGTGTGTACCGTAAAAGAAGAAATGATTGATTTTAGGATTTAGGTTTCTAAAAACCATGTTAGCGTTTTTTCATTCTAGTTACCGTTTTTATAGTTTCATGTTTTGAATATGGTATTTTTTTATAGTACTGATGGAAAATTAGTATTCTGAAACTCGTGCAACTGAATTTTAATTTAAGATGTTCCCAATTACGTTGGTTATTCTTTTTATATTGAAAATTAGGTTTCCCAGAAGCCGACCCATGAGTACTATAGACTAGCTTTGCTGCAGCTATCGTATTCGAGGATATTTATTGGACTATAACGCCAATTTTGCTCCTTCCGTAGTGAAATTTTAACCAAAACTCGGAAGGATAATATTCTCAGCGCACAGATTCTCGTCCATCGAAGCATCTCCGGTGTTTTTTAGATTGTTTCTACACTAAGTTATTCGTGTACTGTGTTGCTGGTTTTTTAGATTGTTTCTACATTAAGTTATTCTTGCACTGTGTTGGTGTTTTTTTAAAATTGTTACTACACTGTTTTTTTTTGTACTGTGGTCCTGGTTTTTTAGAGTGAAAAGTTGACTTCCAGTGGCTGTGTGGCAGTAGCTGCTCAATAAACGTCGTCACAAAACAGGTCTCCGCTGCCAGCGCGGCCTCAATGCTCTCACTGAGCTTCAGGGTACGCCGTCTTCCTTCGGCCGAAAATATTCATTAAAAGGAAAAGTAATTCGTGTTTTTATATGACGTATGGAAATTGCATGAGCTTCTCTCAGACTCCTGCTACGAAATTGTGTACCATAAATTGTCGCTTCCGAGTTTGTTACTGCATTGCATTTCTTTAGCCACTTGAGTCAAATATAGTCATGAACTCTACTGAAAAAGTAGCATCACTGAAGCTAATACGCGTTTTGGAATAGGCATCGACGACTCGATAGTTGAAAATAACTTTTTTTGTCGCGAAACTTTGGCCAAAAACCGTTTGAACGATTTTTTTATAGTCGATTCATTTCTCTAGCGAAATATTCTAAAGCTCGCGCTTCCTTCGTTACGAGTCAGTCGTAACTAATCTCACATTAGGTGACGACACACAGTGTTTGTGTGTCTAGATTTTCCCGGGGGATAAGTTGGCTACAAAGAGATACTGTGAGAACTCCGACCTCGGACCGTACCACTTGACCAGCGAGATCCTTACCAAGCGTTCGGCACGCACATTTACTTAGCTTTGAAGTGTTCTGCTGTACTGTGAGCTTGTAATTTCGTATATGGAAATGATCAGCGTGATATTCGCTCCGCTGAACAGCGCTTTAATTAATGGTGCATGTGACGATACGAGAGCTGAGGATCGGCCGTCGAGCGTCCCAATGTTCCCTGCATTGTATTTGTGACGGCGAGGCGTGAGGAAACCGTAATATTTTGTTGCTCTAAAGTTAGGTAACAGCAGAACCTTTAAATCAGCAGATAGAGAAACAAATATGGCGAATCATGCATGATCTGTGTAGTGTCTTCGTAGAGGCAGGAAACAACAGGAATGTTGCAACTTGGGAAGGGTAATATCTGTAGCTTCAGGATAGTGTGTTGAATTTAATTTTCTGATGTACGAGCAAAGAATGTTGCATTGACAGAAAATTGTCTAACTGTTGACTTGGTTCTGTAAATGAAGCAATTTGTACTGTTTGATTATGCCACAGCGTAATTCAGCATTTTTGCGACGGTTAGTAGTTTAACTGTTACGTTAACATTTTGCTCGGTATTTAATACAGCACGAGTTGTATAATCATGTCTCCGTAGCTCATATTGTAGTTCATACCTTGTGAATAAAAGCCCCTTATACAATAAACCAGACCACAGTCGAGCACTTCGTTCAATTGACAGTTTTTAACGTCAACGGCTTGAAACTTCAAGTATCAGTCGCAGCGAGCGTTCTGCCTCTCTATAAAGGAAAGTACGATGGCTCCACAATATTTATTCCAGCCCCGAGTGCCTCCTGTCCATTGGCCAGCGCTGATCCCGAGTTCTGAGTACAAGTCCTAGTTTAGAGAACTCGCATAATACGCTTGTGTTTTGTTGTTCTCTTCGAGGGCCATCACTGAGTGT